>JAXCLQ010000005.1:16585191-16596745 GCA_035584115.1 Cedrela odorata | reverse complement strand
TTATATAGTTCAAAACCAATGATTTTCTTTAGCTGCCAGTAAGATTTGTTTTCTTTATGCCACTTAGGCAGGCCCAATCATCGATCTCTGACACTGACATGCCTTCCAGGAAATGTGAATATCGATTAATAATTAGTGGAAGCTGCACAAAAGAACGACAACAAAAAAAAAAAAAATTAGGTGCAAGTAGCTATATCTTACCCATGATCCAATTAAATGGCAGGTCCTCTCATCTCATCACCATCTTTTCAGAAAAAATATATGTAGCCAATTTGACTGAAGATAATCTATTTATTTATCATTTATAATATAATTTATTCACCTGGGCTAAGAAGATACCTGCTCAGATAGGATACCAGATATGCCAACCACTGCTCCTGGCTTAGCATAAGAAACGATATGATCCGCTAAATCCAGTAAAGGATTGAGAAGTATATTAGCAATAACCACATCGTACTTCTCTAACTCAGAAATTACTCCAATTTGATATAAGCTCTGATCTTCCATTACTCCATCTGCACTTCTATTCATGGAGGAGGGGCAGGTTTCGTAGCAAACGAGGTGTAGTTTCATTTTCTCAGGTTCTATGTTGTTAAGAGCAACATTATGACGTGCGGACGTAATTGCTAGGGGATCTATATCAACTCCAACGGACAAGGCAGCACCAAACTACAATCGCAGCGAATGGCAACTCAGGATTTGAGAATCAGTTGGCATCATAAAATAATCCATTATTACAACATGAAATCAAGTACGATGGACAAGTAAAAGGAAAACACTACTTATCAAAATTTCAACAAGAGTTTGGGAAGAATCCAATATAAACATAAAGACGAATATTGGGAGGGGTAACAGCTATGTGTGTTAGAAAACTGAAAGGCATTCATGTTTCTGTTAATTTTATAATGATAATATTAGTCATGAATAATCCAGAACCCAGATAATGATAGCAATCAGAAGAAGATTAATTGAATCATTACATTATATGATATAGTTTAAAACCAATGTTGACAAGAACATTTTTCTGGAAAACCACATAAGCTTTTGAAAAGTATCGGCTTCATTGAAAATTTTACAAGCAATACAACGTTTCGTCATACCAAGACTTACACCTCAGATTGAGTCAAAAAAATTCTCATGAATTATTTGTTTATGTATAAGACCAAGCCTACTAGGTAGAATATTCACTAGTAATGTCACTCAATGAGCTTATACTTCAGTTTAAAATCAAAGATGCAAAAACAATCCAATTACCTTGATTGCTGCAATCCCAAGAATTCCTGAACCTGTGCCATAGTCCAGGAAGAATTCTCCTCCCTTTATCAAGCTGCATAGCAACAATAGGCACAACTTAGTTGTAGGGTGTTCTCCGGTTCCAAATGCTAATCCAGGATTCAAAATTATATTAGTCGCTTGCACATCCTGAAGCGGTGAAGCCAAAATAATAGTTATTCATCTGATCTGCTAACAATAGATGAAAGTTTAAATTCTTCTTTGTAAAGAGTTATAAAAAGTAAAAGTGCAGATACTATTCCGGCAGGAACTTGGATTCACAGTGAGATAATCATACTGGGGGAGTACTCCACTCAGGCACAATCCATAGTCCTTCTGTCACTTCAACAGGATGAAATGATTCCTGCAACATTTAAGAAAATAAAATGAAATGATACTATCCATCAATATCAAAAATTAGAATTATGAGCATAGCTTGGCCATTCAAACTTGTTGGAAACAATAAATCTAACCATACCATTATAAGAAAGAAGACAAGGAGTGCAAACAAACCTGAGTTTTCTTTATCCAGTCATATTGCTCACCCATTTTAACTTCATAACGTGGTATCTCTTTCAAGCCTATAGAGTTAGCAGCATTTAAAATGCACTCATCCACGTCTTGGCATTCAGGAAATATGGAATCAATGTATATCTGCACAGAAAGTAGTTGTAAGTAATATAAAAGAACAACATTTTTTTTTAATCGTATTAACATTTTAGCTAGTGAACCAAAATTTGTTCACCTCATGATCAAAAGCTACAATCATTCCAGAACATTTAAGACTGCTATTCACATTGTATCCACGCGTATTAGTCAAAGAGATGGACTTAGATGCTCACACTGATATTAATTTCATTTCTTATTTCTCAGTGCTCAATATCCTTTAGTTACTTAGATTAGTAATAATTTCATCACTTAGTACTTAAACCACAAAACAATTGACATGCATGCACAACATATACAACAAGAATCACCGAAATGCAAATAAAAAGGAATTAAAATATGACAGTTCAACCTCATCAGCATTCTCACATCCATCATCTTCATCCACGCTTGTAGAGCTTGCACCAAAACATAAAAGAGCTTCCGAGAGCATATCCTGATAACACGCAAAAACAAAATTGTAGTTGGAAAATTTACTCTCTAATTCAACTTAACAAAAGGAAAAAATTTCAGCTACCATGATTATATCTTTAAATAATGCCTTGTAATCCAAGTTAAGTCAGGAAACAAAACCTTGCTTTCATTGTCGGAATGCCAAACTTGTAATGAATTAAAATATTTTCGAACAGCGAAGAAGTATAAAAGAAAAATAAAAAGAAACTCACCGTGACATGCTTACGACAGTGAATGCGAACTGAAAGATAAGGAAGGCTGGAAGACTCGGTTGAGTGTGCGTCCGTAGAGGGCAGTGAACTGTAAAAAGAAAAAGGAGCGGAAACCTTCGTGAAAGGAGAAGTGGGCGCTGATTGGTTTCTGGGTTTGTAGTTGGTGAACGAGAGAATCGAAAGGAGGGTGAGGGGAGATGTATACTGAGGGCGGGTGAGGGAGCGCGAGAGCGCGTACGGAAGATGTTTGAAGAAATGACCGAACGACATTGTTGCTCTATGAAACCCAACTGAAAGCGCTTGGAGTTTGGAGATTGCAGGTAACAGAAACGTTGTATATTTTACAAAATGTAAATTTGCAAGAATAGAAAATGTTAATTATTTTACAAAATTATATATAAAATATATAAATTATTTATAAATAAATAAAAATAAATAATGTATAACATGTTATTTGTAGTAATTTATTTGTTAAATTGTTCCATTTCCACACTAATTTATTTCAATTTAGAATTAAAAAATTATTAATAATTATATATATAAAGTTAATAAATATTTATTTTTTTAATTTAATATGAAATATAAAAGTGTATGTATTCCCAGTATAATCCTAAATTGGTAGTTAGAAGTGCCAACATATAAACTGCGGCAGTTAGCTAAGTTGCGTTGTTTGGTTGGTTGTTGGTGATGGGAAAAGTATTCCCATCGAATCCTTTATCTCTAAGCCTCTCCGACCCAGCTTTCGAGTCATGGATACGTGACTCAGGCTACCTCGAAGTTCTTGACACTGCAACCACCATCTCCTCTCCCGCCACAACAACAGACACCGTTACTGTAACTCACAGCCTATTTCATTATTTATGGACCTTTTTTTCTCTCCTCACTATCAACCCTATTGCCAAACTTACCGCCGACGATTTCTCCGCCAAGACTCCATCTTGGACCCGTGACTTTATTGGGTTTCTAGGCTCTTACTCCTTTCCGTCTTCGCCGGAGACTCTCAAGTTGAGGGTTCATGAGAATGTTAAACGTTATGCCAGGAATTATGCTTCTTTGTTTATCCTCTTCTTCGCTTGTTCTTTGTAAGAATTTTCTTCTTCTCTATCTGATTCTATATAACGTGGGTTATTGTTTGAATTAAAATTTAATTTTAAATGGTCATGTTTTGTGCGTGTTCGATGAACATTGAATTTCAAGTCAAGGTTGTTGTATGAATATGGACGAGTAAAGGTGGGCTTTTTTTTTTCTTCTGTTTTGGGTGTTTAAGAGTGTCAAGATTGTGATATTCTAGGTTCTGTGTGTGGTAAGTTTAGAGATTTGGGGTTTATATAGGATGTTAGTAGATTTTATATGCTACTGAATTGGATTTTCAATAATAAATTAATTTGCTTTCCTGTGTTTGTGAGGGTTTCAGTTTAGTGGAATGGTTTTGTTGTTTCTGTTATTTTACTTCTCAGAAAATGGGATTCCTTTTGAATTAAGTTAAAGGTTTTGTTTTCTAGGTTCTAATTGATGAAAACAAAAAATTCTTTCAATATGTGTGAAATTTTGTTTCTTTTCTTTTTCTATGCCTTAAAACTATACTCCACTAGAACTGGTGTTTGTACATTTTTAGGGATTTAATTCAAAGAAGCTCATCTTCCCATTGTTTAGCTTTAATTAATGGGGATGCTTCAGTGTGTGCAGTGATTTTTTGTGATTTTTCTTCACATCATCTGTTTGTGAGTCTTTGTTTTCGTGTTGCAGATACCAGATGCCCCTTGCTCTTGTTGGGTTGATATCAAGCTTAGCACTTTGGGATTTCTTCAAGTACTGTAGTGATAGATGGAACTTGGACCGGTACCCTGTGATTTGGCAGGTTCTTGTTCGTGTTGCTCAATGTGGTGAGTTCTCAAATCTTTGTTCTTTGAATCATAAATGACTGCCCCCATTGAGATAACCTGCTGTCGCCTTAGCTTCATTACCATATATTATTGATGTAGAAAACTTTGGATTGTTTTTCCATATTGGAAGAACTATTAGTTCCACTGATGGAATTTACTTTTAAGATTTCCTATCTTGTTCGGTTTCTGCAAGAAGTAACCATGTTTTATTGGGAAGTTAGCAAATTGTTACATGTTAGTTGGTAACAGGAATACAGTATGAATCTCAGTTCTAAGTATTGATTGAGATTTTTAAGATTTTGGTTTTGGTAGGAAGAAAACATGTTGTGGTTGGTATTAAAGTACTTTAAGGAGTAATTTTGAAAAGCAAGTATCATATATACCTAACAGAAACAAATGAGATGAGACTAGAAAAGTGGTAGGCAAACAGTTGTAAAGTTTGACAAATCACTATTAAAGAAGAAAAATCACACTTTGGTGAGAATATAGATTATGATCAATGGACACAGGATTCAAGCATCAACTTCTAGAGGAGTTCCATAAGTATTTTGGTTCGACTTCCTTCCACTTGGAGGTTCCCAACAATAAAACAAGAAAGAAAAGTAGCATGAACTAGTTATGGTGCAGGAGCTAACGATTTATTAGTCATAAGTTGGTTTACTTTGTAATTTCATTGTTAGCTTTTCCAAATGCGTTTGGCTTTCATCTGCATATACTGCACAGCAGAACTCATTTCTGGAGGCCAGCAGTTATTTACTCTGCTTTTGCCTTTCATTTTCAGCGGTTGACTTTTCTTAACAACTCTTTCCATGAAGCATTTGAACACTATATAGTGTGGCAGTTGGTAAATAATGGAAATTGTTTCCTAGACTTGACAGTGTTAATTACATCTCATCTATGCAGCTACGGTGATTATCCTGATGATTTTGAATGTTCAGTTGGCGCTCTTCTGTGCGCTTGGCGTCAGTTACGCAGGTAATATTAGAAACTCTTCTATTGACGTCCCCGATCCTTTTTGTGTGGTCTGATAATCACAATACTGCTTTGTAGCTACGATTTTGCATGCTACATTTCGGAAGCTCACTCCTGCAAAGCAACCTCATCGGGGAAGATGAAAATAGATATTGCTGCAAAAGATCATCGATTCAATTGTGCTAGGATGGAAATAGAGTTCAATTTGAAGATCAATTTGTTTTAATACTAATATATTTGTGTAGGTATTTAAGTTAGCTTCCATTTTTTTTTTTTTTTTCAGATCAAACGGTTCAATGTTCAGTTAATTTGTTGGTTACTCTGCCCAACATTCATGTCATTTGCATATTCTCATTTAATAAAATTTTATTTATTTAAACGATGTGGGAACCATCTCATTTTTAGTATTGCACATTGACCAGAAGAGAATAAAGGACTAGGAGCCAATGTAAAACATGAAAGTTAATAATATCATTCAAAAAGTTATTGCCAAATGATAAATTTCTTAATTGATAAAAATTAATGTTAGTGAGATTACAATGCTAATAATAATAATAATAATAATAAACAATCGCAAACCCTAATTATACACCAATGCAGCGGCTGCAACTGCAAAAGAAAAAATTTTTGAAACAAGAGAATAATAATAATGGTTCGAATCAGAATCAATGCATAAACAGATAATAAAAAAACACACACTACAAAAACCAAAATATTGAATTCCTGTTCCAACCTCTTGTTTTAAGTTGGGTTGAGGTCCCGAGAAGCTAGCCCTTGCCATCTGCAGTATAAAAATCGGCCAATTTTAAGCATAATAATATTTCATGTTAAAAAGTTTCCTGGAATATTTCTAAATGAAGAACGGACCATCATAACAATGAATAATACGGCAAAAAAGAACCAATTAACGAACCTTGAAAGCAGAAACCTCGCAAGTGGGCTTAAATTGGCATTTGAATTAAGGTCTTTATTCTGTTGCTTTTTCCTGTTATCAACCTCCGTATTTGTATTTGGCGTTACTTCAGCTGTCTTGCTCTTAGCAAAGATTCGAGCCGCCAGTTCCTGGAGATCTTTCATTGATGACTCCTTCGAACTGCATAAGGAACCACCATTTTCACACTCAGAGACACCAATCACTTATTTGTATTCATAGTTTTATTGATTTACTTTATTTTGAAGGAGGGAGAAAAGAGGAGGGGATTGGAGAATAAAGTTTTGAACCTTGCTAATTGCTGAAGCAACTTTCTGACAAGAAGTTCACAAGAACCTGGCTTCATGCGTTCCATATTTATGAGTGAACTTACAACCTGATGCACAACTGGCCCTTCTGAATCATCAGCAACTGCCTACACATACACTGACAAATTATAAGAGGCAAAAACAGCAAGCTGAAAATAAGTGTTGCTTCCAGGTCAGTTGCAGAATATACTAAAACTTGGAAGAGTATGCATGCAGAAGACTACAGAAATTTTTTATAAGAATTATGCTACAGTATTTGTATCTGCGACTTATACATAAAGATTTAATCAAAGACCGCTAGACAATGCTTGTCCCACCAGTGACCTTTTAACTTACAGCTCAAGACTTTCACCTTTATTCCAAACAATGAGCTCAGTTGCTAAATGATTGTTAAAATGGCCAATGAGCTTTTATCTTTTCCCCTAAAAATTACAAGTCAGTTTCATCTCCCGCGTTATCATAGAAATCAATCCTTTTCCATCTACATAGATATTCTAATTTGTCTAGAATCTAAACTGGATTTCAATTCCTAGTGCCACAAGAATCATAATTGTCACAGTTAACAGGTCTTCTTCGTGCAAAATATTCAGCATCTACACAAACAGCTGCATAGAGCAGCCACATTGAATAACTGCAAGGTGATTCTATCAAACTAATTAAAATTGTACATCAGAATGCTCACCTCTTTTAAGGAAGGGACAAGCAAAACTGACAATGGTACAGATGAGGATGTTATTTTTGCACTTTCTTCATCATCACTTCCTTGGCGTGATTGTGGAAGTACTCTTTGTGCATCAAGGAAATCACGAGAATCTCTGAGGTTGTAATGTTGTCTTTTAGAAATTGTCATAAGCAAACCATGTGCCTTAGCTGGAGCAGAAACGCTAGCAATATTAGAATATTAGCTGTACCTGGAAGAATCTGAACTGCTTGCTATTTGCTCTCTTCTTCTCTGTTCCAGTCCATCATTGTTGATCTTCCCCAGAGCTAATCTTTCTCTAGCATTACCTTTCCTCAACCCACTTTGCATTGCAGCTTTTGCCTAAAAGACATTTCAACCAACAATATAAGTTTCTTAAGTCTAGGCAAGACAATTATCAAAAAGGAATTAGATACCGGTAACAAAAACATAAGAGGACAGGAAGTTTTTGGGAGAGCTACAGAGGGAAAAGAACACTAGAAAACTGCCCATTAAAATTTGGAAAGCGATAACAGAAGAAAAACCACCTCTGCAAGGTTTACTGCACTATCTTCAAGTGAGGCACTAGAACTTCTCTCTTGAATTCCTAATCTCGATCTAGGTGTGCGAGCAGACTCAGGATCATCATGTTGACCGCGATAAACAACTGTTCCACTGGTAGAAGCGTCTTCAGCAGAATTATGTGTGCCGCTAGACTACACAGTACATAGTATTGTAATCAAATGAATGACTAAGACAGAAAAAATAGACTATAACTTAACTCTCTTATATCCTCATACTAACTGGACAAGAATTATACCAGCGTACTTCGATCGCGGAAAAAACCAGATGATCGAGATCCTCTAGGACTTCGTATAACAACAGTTCCAGACACACTAGCAGACGAATCATCCTGGAAATAGAGCACTTCAACCAACTTTCAGAGGATAAATGAGCAGAAATACAAAAAATTTTATTACTATCAGAACCGTATAATTAACGGGGAAATCTGATAAGACAGCTTTGGTTATTTCAGTTGCCATTAGAGTATAGATGACCTAGTGAATCATTGGTTTCTTGACTTCGAATTTATGGGAAGATACCTAGTATGCTCAACACGGTAATACTTCTTATTTCTTATTGAATTAACTGATCCACTCGTAATTATATAGACAGGGTAGCTAACATAAACTTCCCAATATTGATGGCAGAAAGTCTTATTCCCACGCTCTCAGGACCAATAAACCTGAATTCACAGATCACCAAAATGCTGTTGGAGGCTGCAACACAGAGAGAAACTTACGTCTTCGTAGTAATTATCCTGATGGTCATCAAGATATGTATCTCTAGCATCTTTCTCCGGAGAGGCTTCTGCGGATTCACGAAATAAACTTCCAGATGCAGACAAACCTTGGTTACCCCATTCTGGAGTTCTTTTTTGAGTAGCCTGATCATATGAAGCTTCTGGTTTCTTTTCTCTGATCTGAGGTGGTCTTACAGCAGTTCTAACAGTTCCAGTACCCGGTGATCCACTAATGCTGAAGTCCCATCCAGCATTTCTTGTGGTTTGCCCCTGACTACTGCAGATACAAGAAGTCAGTCAACTTAAATCACAAAAATCAAGGCAGCAGTAATCTGCAAGTTCAACTGACCTGGCTTGAATGGTATCTTCACTTCTCCTATCTCTTGCCACCTTCACCGTACCAGATGCATCTCCTGCACCTCTGAGACCATTGATGGGGGTATCCGGATCTTCTTTTATTGGGTACTTTGGGCGCTCTCTATCAAGATAACAAAAGACACGACATCAACTCTATGCTCAACAATGTAAGAAAAAAGCTAACAATTTACCATTTTCCTTGCCATAAAACAAATGCCAATGCATTAGCATGTCAGAAATGTTACTGCAATTAAAGCCCACGGAATGACAGTGTGTTCCTAAGGCATCATATAACATGTCAGAGAAGACTCATATCAGCATTTTTGTTCCACGGACACTCAACATATCCAAGAAAATGGAAACACACACAGGCTTCAATGTATCAAAGTAATAAGCTTATAGCCTTATACCAACATTTCACACCTTATTCTCTCCTGAAGTCTTGGACTCTTCCTAGCACTCCTAATGAAACGGTGCTTGAGAAGTTCCTTAGCACTTGGCCTCTGAAATTAAAAGCATGAGATAATTAAAAGAAACAGAAATAACAACACGAAGAATCCGAAATAACTACTGGTCATAAAGGACAATAATGTCATATTCATCCAGTAGACATCAACATAATTTAGCGAAGCAACATACAAGAAAAAAGTAGTCTGCAGTCTTAACTTTATGACAATTTCGAATTTCTAACTTCAAGATGAGTAAAAACATATGCAAGTAGAGAAACAAATAAAATAAATTTCAATCCAGTTCTTCAACTTTTAAGATGAAAAATAAAATAAATAACGGATAGAAAAGTAGAGAAACACATGATAAATCACTCTCCATTGCAATCAAAAAATTACGTTCATATAGCTTAACTAGTAGCATGACAACATGTTGAATCGGTAAATACTCCCTATTCATTCTGAATAAAATGAAAAGATTTATGGCTGTCCTTATTTAATATGAAGTCAAGATACCAGAAACAATTCAAACTGATATACATACAGTAAGAAAGAGAATCTCAGAATCTAAAATTCCACACACAATCAATTCAATCACATGTCCATCGTCAACCCAGCGAATTAAAATATGAAAAATATATGTACATAAACAACAGTGGGGTAAATGAATGGTGTAAAATGCTTGCCTCAGCAGGTACTTTCTTCAAACACAATGAAACAAACTCTTTCATAGGGCGAGAAAAATGCTCATCCAACTGCAGAGCACAAATAAACAGTAAAATAGTGATTTTTAACATTTAGCACCGAAGCATTTCACTTCAATATTAATTTATCAAGCATCCAATCAGTGTGACACCAACAAATATCAACAGAACCTGCGGTGGATTTTCCCGAGGTATGATAAAAAGGACTCTCATTGGGTGAAGATCTGCAAGCGGGGGTTCTCCTTTCGCCATCTCAATCACAGTTATTCCCAGAGACCAAATATCTGCCTGCATCATCAAGCAATGGTTTTAGTGTGGCAATGTTCATAACTTAAAATGCTGAGAGGATGAGAGACGGGTGAAAAGGGGCACAGAAAGAGGGGAGTAAGAGGTTGTGCCAATAGCAGCAAGACATCAATAACAACTTTTTTTTTTTTAAATGGATCCATGGTGCTGCTTCAAAAAGATACCTTCTCATTATAACCTTCTGAATTTTGAATAACCTCTGGTGCCATCCAGAATGGGGTTCCTACAAATGTCTGGTACAGTCAAACAAATTAGTCTGTTACTGAAAATGTCTAAATCACACAATTTGTTGATGACTAAGAAAAATATAGGTCCATATAGTGAAAATACAATGATGCATACATGAGTATTTCTAGATCAGCATCATGGCTGTGGCCACCCAGCAAGCGATTGCAAACTAAAAAGCTAAAGCAAACTTCTATTTGACAATAGCTTATGAAGCTTTATGTTGATGACTAATCAAAAATCATAATGTGCTAATTGCTGTTAAGAAGAAGAGCCATGTTTGATTCTTAAGAACTTTATATATACATATATACCAAGTTTTGATTTATAACTAAAAAAGATGTTGTCATTTACAGAAAGCCATTTCACATTATACATTAATGTAGCAACAAAATTGAGCAAAGATGGTATGGGGATCTACAAGCATAATAGTGAAAATTAGGGAGGTGAGATTAAAAAAATAAAAATAAAAAAGTAATCTGAAACTCACTCTGTCAGTAATTAATACATTCACGCCTAGAATATACATATACGATCACAACTTCCAATGATAACCTTTTACCCAGAGAAAAACAGAAGCACGGATGGAAGGAGAACTATTGCCACCAAGCATAGAGACCAGTTGTAAGATCATAAAAAAGGGGCCTCAGCTTTACACTCATCTAAGATGATGCATAGCAAACAGCAAAGCCCCATAAGCTACAATAGCTATTAGACAAAAGCAACCTTCAAATAGCAAATATAATACCTTTCTCCTTGATATTGTTCTTGTTAATTGTGCAGAAACACCAAAGTCGGCAACCTGTTACAAGGTCACAAATGTAACATCGATGACTA
>JAXCLQ010000005.1:16560609-16585091 GCA_035584115.1 Cedrela odorata | reverse complement strand
AAATAACTTGATCCATATTGTTTATAAACTTCTAGATGGTAAATCTACACAAAGAATTCAACACAAAATGGACCTCTTTAAGCCAAAAATATGTACCTTAACATCACCATTCTCCGTCAATAAAATATTTGCCGCTGCCAAAATAAGACTATAAAAAATTATTATTGGCCCAAGCTAATTTGAAATAAGTGATAAATGAAACAGGTGAAGCAAACAATGACAAAATAATTAGTGCAAGGCACGGCATCAAATTACCATCTCCTTTTCCCAATGGGATAACCTAGTAAGTTAGATCTCAAGTACTAAAACAAGTCTAACGATCAAATTACCCTCTCACCAACTTCGATGTGGAATTATATTGGTGTTTGTGTGGGGGGTTGGGGGCTGATGTGAGGTGTGTAATAATGACATGGGATGCAGGAAAAACCTTTTATATCTCTGTGAATTTTGCCTTCATTATGTAAATATTCAATTGCATGCAGCAAATCACGTAAAATGCAAGAGATGGAAATTTCATCCAGCGGAGGACCTGATTGGAGCTGCAGAAGCAAAATCTGCATTAGACTCCCACGAGAGAAACAGTTTTTTGTACAACATAACATATTCCATCTCATTATATACTTATGACAAACATATATAAATCAATAACACATTTCAATAAACGCATTTGAACAGACACTCATGTCTATGTGCACAAGCAATTGAATATGCATATGGATCAGACAAACCTTAGCATCAAAATTTTATTTATCAGAAAACCACTTCTACCCTCTACTTGATTGTCTTTATGTCACTATTAAGGTTGTGATATAAGGATTCAAAACTTAGTCTCGGAGAAAAAACAATCTTTTCTTTTAATAATCTTATTTCTAGGGTGGAAAGGAACAAAATTTTATTTGTAGTGGGAAGAACCAATATAGCAAAATAAATGCACTCTATTTTAAGAAATGACAGAAAACAATGTAACCATAAACCATCAAAAGGAAAACCCAAGTCATTTTACTCTCAATGATCTTGAAACTAGCACATGGTTTTGCCAAATATTGAATATGGAAAGTCACTGAACTATTCACATTTTTTCTTCCAGGTAAACAGATTTGATTAGCGCCCACTATACTATAATTTTCCCATAAAAGTTCCTCATGGCAACTTTCAACTCTCAACTCTCAATGAACCAACCACAGATAGATACATTTTATTTCATAAATAAAGCCAATAATTTGTCATTTACAGAGATAAATAAGCCTTCAACTCTCTAGCACTAAACAAACAAAAGGAAGTCAATAAGAAGTAACCTACTAGGTCAGCAACAGAGCCACCGGCCATATATTCCATTATTATCCATAGTTTAGTCTGGTGGAGATAAGAGCCATAATACTCAGTAATATACAGAGATCGACATTGTGATAAAACAGAAATTTCCTGGCATGACAATGAGATGGGTGAGCAACCAAAATAATTAGTCAGTGCATGGTAAGCACAACAATTTAATAAAAAAAATTGAGGTAATACCTTCTGGATGTCCTCAATCTCATCTTCTCTGCAAAACAAAAAATAAGGACAAGCTTTAGACCGTTAATCATATAAATAACCAAACTGATTTTTACATAGTCCTCTAGAATAATGTCACCTATTGGGTCCAAGTTGAAGAATAACAGTCATCTGAAGCATTTAATCCTCATCTCAAATTCTCTTCAAACATTTTTTTACTTTTCAATTTTTTATCTTTTGTGATAAGAAGCATAAATATTTTATTAACACAATATATAAGACACAACAGTGAACTAGAAGTCCATGGGCTTCAAGAAACAGCCCAGTAAGAGCTAATCAAAATCTACACAAAACAACAACTAATCTATACAAACTAAAACAGTGCAATTGTCCAGAAATACAAACTCTGTATAACCACTCCAGGATACAAATCAAATAACCTTTTCCAAAGTGAGAACGGAATAAGAAATATGTGTCTTAAAAGTCTTTGGCTGAGGCACAAAGAGAACCATGAAAGTGAGTTTTAAGCATAAAGCATAGACATCATATTTGAACAATGAAAAGCACAAAATTTACAGAACTTTTTTTTTTTTAATACAAAGATCGTATTTTAGTTCAGGATAAAACACCAATAGTCATTCTGTAGCTTGAGAAATCACAATTTCCGAAGGCCAATGCAAGTAACTTACCCTGCAGTTAAATTATTTCTGAAGATGTAATTCAACAGCAGCATTAACAAATATATAATCTTCACAAAATAGAATGCAAAAGCCTGAACACTCTTTCCATAATGATTAAACAAACTTTCATGCCATGAGGGATATATCATGCACTAAAAATAAGAGCTACATAGCGACTCAGTCAATTTAGGTTTGCTAACTGCCACTTCATCTAGATATTGCCAAAACCTTTTTTCTTTCAACTCAGCCAAGCCCTTCTCCAATACCAAGGACCTATAACTATGTTGGAATTTGTAAAGACCTATTGCAAGATTGAAACAAATCTTGGTGCACACAAAAGTTATCCCCTTTTCAACCAGAAAGGATATGTCCAGGGTGCTACAAAGGCTTCCCAACAGACTCTGTCTTCAACGGCACAACACTCCTAAACTCCAATTGAACGCTCCCTTAAATCTCTCATAACCCTGCGGAAGAAATAAACATGCTTTCTGCAGTGAAAAAGCCTATGTTAAGCTTTGACATTCACTAATGTATCACTCAGAATTTGATTTCCAAGTACATGATTTTCCACCAATCTTTTTATCTTTAATTCAGATTGAAAACTTTATATTTTCCAGGTCAACATCATCCAAATTCTTAGTTTGCCTGCTGATGTCAACATAAGCAATAAATCCTGCCTCCACTTGTTTCATTTATCTATGCAACAGATAAACCCATAAAGAACATATATTGGGGCAGGGCGCACACATACACATACACAAAAAAACTTTAGACCGTGAATGAGTAATTCCTTAAATAGAAAGCCTCTACCTCCAAAAGTTAACATACAGAACACAGAACAATATAAACAACAATAAGTACTTACGATTCTTCCAAATCAATAACTTTAATAGCAACATCTTTGTTAAGCTCCTTATCAAACCTGCAATTCGGGAAAGGCATCAGGGAACCACCAGCTCCGTGCAAAAATGTTCTCAAATTATGATGATAAACTCCATTAAATATAAAAGAAAAATAGGAAATTAAATTTACAAGCCATAAATCCTGTGTTAACAAGCATGGCTCACAACTAAGCATTTGTAAATCCTAATTTAAACAACAATGCATCCAACCCAGTCTGCATGCATCTTACACACAGCCATGAGTCCAGTATCCAACATGGGACAATAATATGAGTGCATGCACCAATCAATAAGAAGGCATAATTTACATGCAAGGAGTCAGCACAATGAGATAATCACTGAAATAGTGTGTAAATCTAAGACACTAAACATCCTTCTCAAATGTCACTAACAATCAAGCTACTGAAATGCCATTATTTCAAATGCAATAATCCTATCCCTAGAATACAGTGAATAATAAAATATTCCAATATACCAAATACCATATAATTTAAGTCATTTCCATGTATTGAAATTCAATAGTATCGGCAAAAGGATTCCTTTGTGCTAAAACATAGCAAATATGGCAATTACATACAACATTTTCAAAATATACAACAATTATATACCAAATGGTGCTCATTTAACAATGCAATAAACACACATTAACCATCAAAACATGTGTCATGACAAAAGAAAGTCTTTCATAAAACTATAGCATACACCAAGAGCACCATTAACAATGTGAACATGACTACATTGCATTGAATCAAAAAGCATTAAACCGGTCAAAGTACACACACTTACGCTTTATAGACATCCCCAAATGATCCTCTACCGATCAACTCAAACGAACTAAATCTAGACCCGGCAGCCTCCTGTAAGCCAGCCAAATCAGGCATTTGCACAAACGCTTGATAGGCAAATCAAACCTAACAAAACCAACCACAATTTCAATCGAAATCTCCGCACATTCTTCAATACCCACTTCAATCGCCCAAATGGGTGTCTAAAAGTTCCTATGTCGGGCCCCAAAACCAATCCTGAAACATAATTCACAATACACTACATCACTGGCCAAAAAACCCTTTAACATAATCCAACTCAATAAACAAAAATAAACAAAACCCAATCCAGAAACAATCCAAGGATCTCGATAGAGTAAATTAAACTAAAATAAATCGCACATTGCACAGAGAAATTTTACACTCAAAGCAAAAGCACATATTATATGGAAATTGGAAAAAAAAAAAAAAGATATATACTTTTGGTTAGGTGAAGAGTGGGATTTGCTAAAGCGACAACCCAACAGAATTTCAATTCATTTTCAGCAGTAATGATAGCGAAACGGTAACTCACACGTGGCTTGAAACATGGGTTGTCGTCAAAAGTCGCGAAAGTAAAATTTCGTGACAGAGATTTAAGAAGATTTGTGTGAACGTTTTAATTACCTGTTATTTCGATGAAGACTATGATGATGTAAACGTTTTAATTTCAATTCTTCGCTTATCATGTGTTGCGACTCTCTCTCTCTCTCAGATTGCAGAGACGCTTTGAGAACGGGATCGATAGAGAAAAGTACTTTGTTTTTGGTTTTAGGTTTTTATTGGAGTTGCTCTGTTTTTTTTTTTAATTTTATTTTCTTGCATGCAATTATTGTTCATCAGAAACATTTTAGTTTTGGTTTCTGGTTCGATCCGCACCGTTTTGGAAATGTAGTGACACTTTTTTCTTAATATTTTGTAATTAAGTTGTGACAAAATTAAAATTTTATATCTTTGCTAAATTAAATAATTTTATAAAATTACAAAAAATATTTAAAATATATTCAAATATAAATAATTTTGGGAAAAAAATGAAATTTTATGATTATAAATAATTTATTGGTAGCAATTCATCAATATGTAATTGAAAATAAATAAAATATGATAGGGGTACCATAATTGAAATTTAAATATGTCATATGCACCCAATTAAATGCCATAGACTCGGAATTATCATAATAAAAAAAAAAAAAAAATTGAAATTGGGCTTAGCTGAATTTATTCTTCATTTGGGCTGCAATAAGGGCAATGCATTCAAATGACCAAATCCGGCCCAGTAATAATTGGGCTGGGCTGGGACTGGCCCGTGATAATTTAAAGACAGTCTTTAATTTGAGAAGGAAGATTTACAGGTCAGGTCAGTCAGCAGAATATTTAGGGGATTCTGGACGGGATGTCCAAACCTTAAATAACTTTTTTGTCTAGACACGCGTAAGCGGAACATTCTAAACTGCCATGTCATGTCGTAAGCACAATTACAATGCTGTCCATGTCCCACTCATGCACTCTTATATAATAATAATTATTATTATAAACACAAGAATATTATATTAAATAATTTTATTACGTTATTATAATAATGTAATAAAATTATATAATTAAATCACAGAAGATTTTTACTTAATTATTATTAATTTATAATTTTTTTATTTATATTTATTTTTTATTCACTAATTAAATAATTATATCACATAATTATAATATGTGAATTGTATTAACTAAAATTTTTCAGTAAATTCTTAGTTAATGTTAAATTATTAAATTATTATTAAATAATTTAAATAAAATTTTAAATTTAAAAAATAGGCATAATTTTATTATTATGTATTTAATGATCTCAATCTCATAAATAATTATTGCATTATGTTAATGATTTTATAATAATTTTATTACTTTAATCATGTTAGAAAATAATTTTTTAAAAAAAAAATTAAATTAATAAGCGATTTTCAGTGACAAAAGAGAATGAGGCCCACAAAAGATACGGTCGCGAGGTTTGGAGCGAGGGGTAGGGCGGTCAATGCGGAGCCAAAAGGATTTTAGATTGAGGCATGCATTTGTTATTTGTTATTTTCATCGAACGCCGCACCCCATCCCCACGCGCTTTAATGCCACGCTCTCCCCAACAATTTGTGCTTGTGGAACCCAGTGCTCGTGGTGGGTTTGGAATTATGAGTAGAGGCTTTTGAAGCGCGTGGAAATTGAGGGGTGGGGGGTGGTGTTGGGGATTGTCAAAGGAAAAGAATGCAGTGCCCCGCAATTCGTGCGCATAGGCTTTTCTTTAAGACAAACGATGCACCGACTCACTGTCTGGCACGTGCGCACGTGACTCCGCCTTAAATCTGAATTCTGAATTATGAATTATATTCTCTACGGTTCTGGTTTAATCGTTATTAATTATAAGAAATGCTTTTCGGTGAAATGTGTGTGTGTGTGTATGTAATACACAAAGTTCTTTTGTCATATAAAAAATAATATCATAAATTAAATTAAAATTTAATTTTAATTTATAATAAATTAATAATTCCTTAAATTAAAATAATGGATACAAATCTATTCCCTCATTCCCCTTACCCTGCCTATTTTGACCATTGAAGTTCAAGATTTCCATGCCTGGCCAATTCTTTTATTTAACCTTCAATTTATTAATAATTTCAATCTATTTTATGATTTTTTTTAAAATATGTAAATTTAATTTTATTTAATAGACCTTTTTTTTAGTGTTTGTCGGAGTATGAACATTAAGTTAAGTTGAATCGTTGATATTATATTAAATTTATCACTTAACTTAAAAGTTTAACCTCGAAAATCAAGACCGAATAAATTGTATTTAACATAATATAAATGAAAACCATATCAACTATTTATATCATAATTACTTCAATAATTATATAATTACAAACTTCTATTAAAACAAATATATTATATTATAAAACAAAATTATGACTATTGTATATTAATAGCACCAATCATGTTGAAATTTATTGTGAATCTCAATACACACTTTGATTGTGTGTGAAATTGAAAAGTTGTTTGCAAAATCCTCTTTTAATCACTTTTGGTATGAGAGCACAAAATAAGCACTTTTGAGACACACAAAATGATGAATTGAATGACTTGAAGAAATGTTTTCCCCTCAAATAATAGCATAAACCAAAAGAAATTCTATTCTTCAACATTATTATTATCATTGACTAACATTTTTTTTTTCCATATACTCTAATTAATTATATTCTTCTAGTAGTTCTCAATCCCATTACTTATTAACATGGATACAATACAAATTAAATATAAATGATTGTAAATTCCTAAAATTTACATGGAAAAAAAAAATAGAAAGAAGGGTTGTTGAAATGTGGAGATCATGTGCTTGACCTCTTCATCAAAGGTTTTACAGAAACAGTACATAACCAAAACTGGTTCAAAATATGAAACCAGATCAACCCAAAACAGTGTACAAAAGCAACTAACATTCTCTTACACTGACACAAACAAGATGGATAACAATGTAAATTTGCATACATCAAAAGACCACAACCACCTTTTTTTTCTCATTGTTGTTTCTTTTCAGCTTCTGCTTGCACATCAGTCGCAGTGTTGTACTCTAGGCAAAGTGAGAGAAGCAGCTGATGAAAAGATAAAAGATGTCCCCACCAATATTTTATGTATGGTTAAAACACTTTAAACAAATTTACAACGCAAATCCGTTGTCTTTCTATTACTCTGTTTCTTGTCAAGATTTGAGATCAACAAAAGAGACCAGTAAACAGAGAGATCAAGAAAATCAAAAGGGTTGCTGCTGTTATTTTTGCCATTTGCCACCTCGAACTTTCTAGTTGCTAAAGCAGATTAATTTATAAAAAACAGCAATAAATAAGCTCTATTAACCAGTTTGCTTGTTTACAAGCAGCAGAAGTGTTTTCAAGAAAGAGATTAAGAGAGAAAGAAGATCATAAAGAGGGTCTAATTGTGAAGTGTTTAAAGGGAGAAAAAAAAAAGAAAAAAAAAACCCGTTTAAATAAAAAGAGAGAGAGTTTGTGGAAAGGGAAAGAGAGATGGTGGGCTCAGGAGCAGGAGATAGGAGCAAAGAAGCAGTTGGGATGATGGCCCTTCATGAAGCACTAAGAACCGTCTGTCTCAACTCAGACTGGACTTACTCTGTCTTCTGGACTATTCGTCCTCGCCCGTACGTTCTCTTTTTCTTTTTTCTCAAAATCTATCATTTTCTATCAATCTTTGTGCTTTGGGATGTTTCCTTAACTGGGTTTGTTACGTTTCATTTGCGTTTTTTTGTTGCAGGAGAGTCAGAGGTGGTAATGGTTGCAAGGTTGGAGATGATAATGGAACCTTGTGAGTATGGTTTTTGTTTTTTGTACTTCCTATTTCGGTTGCTCTGAGAAAGCATAGGAAAATTGTCAAGAACTGTAATTTGAGTCTAAAAAGATGGAATTTCTTCTGTTTTTGGGTCTAAAGTGGATGAGAATTTAGCTCCGGTTAACTTAGTTGTATTGTTTCTGGCATTTCCTCTGTCAAACAGAGCATTATTGTTTTTCTTGTGCACAAACAGAGTGAAATCAGGGGAATAGAGAAAGTGAAACACATATTATGTTAATTAAACAACAGTTTACAGTGTTAAAACGAGTTTATGATTATAATGGGAGATGGGTACTTGCTAATTGATTTGGGCACAAAGTTTGTTACAGTATTTCCTTCGTTTAAATAATAAGCATATTTATCATATATGTATGCTTCTCTGTATAATTACTAATTTATGAAATTTTGTGAAGGATGTTGATGTGGGAAGATGGATTTTGTCGAGGAAGAGTTGCGGATTGTTTGGAAGAGATGGATGGTGAAGATCCTGTCAGAAAAGCTTTCTGCAAAATGTCTATCCAGCTATATAATTATGGAGAAGGGTGGGTACTGGGTAGGTGTTATTATTTTGGTTTTATTTCTCTCTCTATATGTTTTCACAAAGAAATGAATATACATGTAAATGCTGAAGTCTCGTAGAAAAGTAGCTAGAGTGAAAGAGTACGCTGAAATTTATTTAATTTAATTTTTTCTGTATTCTTTTTGATTGGTGAATTATCTTTTGAGCAGCTTAATGGGGAAAGTTGCTTCAGATAAGTGCCATAAATGGGTCTTCAAAGAGCCAACGGAATGTGAACCAAACATCTCCAACTACTGGCAGAGTTCTTTTGATGCTGTATGTAAATTTTTTTCTTTTCTCGGTATCATTTTCATGAAGATATTTGGGGGCAAAAGAGGATGATTTGGTATTATTTTGCTCAATTATTGATGAGATGAGGGCAACATATTTATTTTATAATTGATGCTTACCTTCCCTTTTTGTTGTTATTAATTGCAGCTACCTCCGGAATGGACTGATCAATTTGAGTCAGGAATTCAGGTTAGCACCAAAACAGTCCATTCTACTGTTCTTAGACTTAGATATTCCAATTTGCTTTTTCCATTTCTAGTACTTAGACTTTGTGCACCTTAATTTCCCTTTACCAGACGATTGCTGTAATTCAAGCTGGCCACGGTCTTCTGCAGTTGGGTTCCCACAAGATTGTAAGTTTTAAATCGGCCACAATCTTTTGTGAATTTGTATTTGACAATTATTTAGATCTTGTATGTTAATTTCTGTTATTAATTTGCTGCAAAATATGCTAAATCATGCTCATATAGCATGTGCCATTACTTGAAGGTTTGATCTAATCGGGATATAATGTCCATCGTCAGATACCTGAAGACCTACATTTTGTGCTAAGAATGAGGCATACATTTGAATCTCTAGGCTATCAATCTGGTTTCTACCTCTCCCAGCTGTTTTCTTCAACCAGAAACACTTCCTCATCGTCCACAATTCCTTCAAAGCAATCTGCCATTCCAACTCGGCCACCTCCTCCTCTCTTCAACTGGGGCCAAAGGCCAATATCATCTACCACTTCAATGCTTGCTTCGCCAAATTTTCAAAATCCTGCTAGACTTGGATTCCCTCAAACCAAAGATGAGACTCACATGTTTCTCCTCCCTCATTCATCTGAAGCACCACGAATGGAAGATATGATGGGAGAACATGAAAATGACATTAAATGGCCAAATGGGTTGTCATTTTTCAATGCTCTTACTGCTAGACCTGATGATGCCAAGCTTTTGTATAACCCCGAGAGCTTTGGAAACAAACTTGATCAAAGTCATCGTCCTCTCATTCTCGAAGGAAAATATATGAATCCAAATTCAGATGGCAGTACCAACCCAAATGAGTTCTTACGCTTGGATAGTCATCCAGATAAAAACAAGTTCAAGAGGAGTTTTACCTTGCCTGTAAGAATGACTTCATCCTCTTCTTCCACTTCAATCGATCACCAGCAGCACCAACCAGTGGAGTATAGGAATTCCGAGCCTGGAATGTATAATGACATGCTGGAGACCTTCTTGGAATGAATTTAGAAAACTTTGTATTAGAGGGAGAAAGGGTCAGAAGTTGTATGTAGGCAAAGCTTTTGTGCTTCTTTGCTACCGAAATTCCCGTGTTTGTTTGTAGTTCACTTTTACGTGTGTTTCTTTGATATCTTTTCTAAACTTTCTAATCATTTGTTGTAGCTTATCTTAACATAAGTTTTAGCATAAAATTTCTCTTTTCCTCTTATGTACCTGCGTGTTTCCTTTAAATTTTCTTTGATACTAAAAGATAAATTGATTGATATCCTATTCTTGTTTTATGACTGCTGGCACGTTAGGTTAAAAGTTCGTCAAATTCAAGTCTAAGGATCAATCAAATCCTAGCTAGGGCAGTTTCAACTATACTGAAAAGTGGTAATGTCTTGTTTTCATTGCCATTTGCAATACCATGGGTTACGAAAGCGACTTTGATGCCGCAAATTTGCCTCCATGATTGCTCTTTGATGCACACATGAAGGGGAGTTGCAAGGAAGAAGACTAATCTGAGATTAATACAAAGGTTCGGTGTTTACACTGATGCCTAAGTCGAGACTTTTATCTAAGTACACATGACTTGTAACATAAAATGAAGAAGTTGTATAAAACTTGAACTTGCAAAATTCTTGTTACAAGTCTTACTTTCCATGATTTAAGTCGTGGGTATGTTGCTGCAAGTCTTGAGAAAGTATGAATGCCAGTCTGACATTGTAGCGGTTCCCATAATGTACATGTGTAAATCATGGTGATTAAAACACATGCAAAATTGAATTTTATAGCAAGTTAGCAACTCAAAGTGTTGAGTAAACAAGGGTATGTAAACTGATGCAAATTCAATAGATCTTTCTTGTAATAAGCTCTTGAAAAAACTAAGAGAAAAACAAATTATAAGAAGATGTTTTATTATAAAACTTGTATTATGCAACCTTAAACTGAAGTTTGCACTTGTATAAAGAAGGATCCAACAATCATTAAACTGAAGAACCTCTCCTTCAGTCATAGGTCATCTACCACAATGAATGTAACCTGTAAGTTTGGGGCCCCAACTTACAATGGCTTGAGCCTTATTTAAGCTTAACTACATCACTTAAATTTGTTGGCATCCGTTCAATAGTAGAGAAATTTTACAGTTACCTTATTATCAGTGAAACTTCTTTCATTCACAAGTAATCTTGAATTTCAAAACAATATCATTATCTAATCTGCTTCTTGTATATATTCTCTGTAGAAGAAAGAAGGAAACACTTCAATCTTTTTGAAGCCAAGTAACAGCTGTCACCACACAAGAACAATTACACATTTATCCTGTTATAATGTCACAACTTGTTACAAATCATCACAAAATCATTCACAAACCCAATTTTTTTGGAGGAAAATTCTCAATTAATTTCTATATTTACTCTAAATGCAGACAAATGATCATGTCCAAAATTCAATGCAAAGAGCACCACAAGAAAAAAAAAAGCAGTTTCATGGATTGCTATAACTTCATAATTCCTTGCAGGACATCATCTTTTGTTGATGGTTCCATGGCGTGACACTCTCTGCATGCAAACAAAAATGACTTGAAAAATCTTCTGCAAATTCCTCGTGGCCTCTCACCATTCTTCTTCGTCTCACCTTTACTCTTTGATCTCAACTCTTCTTTCAAAAGAACTCCACCATTTTTCCTCTGTGAAATGTCGCGTTTCAAGGCTGGAACTGGTGTAATATATTGCCACCTTTGAGAAGATCCATACAGTTGAGCAGTAACCAGTTTACTTGCTGTTGTCGTTTTGTGTGCAGCTTTGTTGTAATACAACAATTTTCTCTCCGAATTGTCACTTGAGCTTGTTCTTGCACTGCTGCAACTACTGCTTCTGCTGTTAGTACTATTACTTCTTGATGACATGAGTGAATCCTTGCCGCTAACACTGCTTGGTCTACTCGTTGCACGATAGATATTATCGATGATAATTGCTGCAGTAGGTGGTTGTTGACATGGGAAAGAATGAGGCAAGAGTTTTCCATTGAAGAATAGATGATCAGCTGGTGAGTTTCTTGATGGATCTTGAGATGGAGAGTCCGGAGTCAAGCAACCAAATTCAAAGTCAGAATCTTGTTCTTGATTTGGAGCGCTGGGAAAGGAAAATATCTCACCGGAGCTAGACTTTTTCCTGCGGTTCTCCATGGTGTTTTCTGTGAAGGATCTAGTTAATAAGGTGCATGAGTGAGGCTGCATACTTGCAATTGTATATATAAGCAATGCCTGTAATGGATGATATAAACAAGGTTTAGGGGGCCATTTTGTTGGTTTATTTTGATAAGCTAAGCAGCAGCTTGGTGGTATAAACCATGTAGTCATGTACATGACAACTCAACCTTAAATTAGCACATGATATTATTGGTGGTGTTGTAATAAAATTGTTAGTGTGGGATATTCCAAAGAAGTGTTTGCTAAATGATGTAGCTAGGTGTTTCTTAGAATCCTCATCAAGATAACCATGTTCACCTATTTTTTTTAGATAATATTATAAAGTTAAAAGGTAGAAAATGATCAATTGATAGATGTTATGGTATACAATTGCTGTAATAATAAGGTATTCAATACATCTTCTGTAATTCATATACATGATTTCATTTGAATACTTTTTGTATTATGTACGAATTAACTTAAAATATATGAATATTTTTATCAATATTTTGTGAGATAAGAAACTTCAAGGAAATGCTTTCTCTAGTATGTACTTGTATTGATCTCAATTCAATAGATCAGATTAGCCTTTAATCTTTTGTACCCACTTCCTTTGGTTTCTTAGAAAGACACAGCCTCCCAAATATACTCTTTGATAGGTAAAGCATAAGATACCTTTAAATCTTTAAAAAAAGTAAAAAGAAAAAGAGAGAGTTAGGCTAAATAAACTCAATTAATAACATACTAATTGGGTTGTTTATAAACTCATAAGAGTTTCACAAGACCAAATACTATGATGTGATCAACAAAGAGGGGTTTGCTTTGTATTGTAGGAAGCAGCAAAGGCTCTTGTGTAGGGATAAATTAATACTATTACTAATGAAGAATAAAAACTATCAATTATCAAAAGAGTAATTTGCTTCATCAAACACTTTGATCGCTCCTAGAAATGAGGACAAAGCAGGTATTAAGAGTAATCCTTTTGTCTCCAATTTGGGTTTCAGTGGACAAACTCTTGGCCCCATTTCACCATTTCATGCCTTGAGGACCACCAGTCACCCCAATTGAAGCTCTTTAACTTTTTGTCCCCACAACCAAAGTCATTTTGTTTTTACTTACAGTAACAGTAATCTTTTCTTTGCCGTTACTCTAATTCTGTGATGTGGTAGGTCTCTGAGGTTTTATAAAGAGGATTTGTTTGACTAGGAGGACATAACTTTTGACCAAGAATTTTCGTACGACTTTTATTTCTTGGCCATTCTGGGCCGAGTTTAGTATTCTTGTCATAAGAGACCAAACCCATATTTAGCCCAATACAAAATGCTAATAACCCAAATGAGGCATCCGCTTGCGACTGCTTGCTGCTTCATTTGTCCAGTCAGGCAATTGAATCTGCACAGCGTAATTACTTTGTTATAGTCATTGAACGAGTATTCATCATTTCAAAAAGGATTTTAATCGAAAATTATATTAAATATATAAAGCGCCTATGATTACAAACCAACCAGTTACTGGTTAGATTAATTGTTATTTTTCGTGAAAAGGAGAAAATATATGTAGAAAAAATATAGAAACGACAGAGGGAGTGGGGCGAACGCGTCATCGTCATAGCGAAGAACGCTGGACAAGTCGTCGTGTCAACAGTACGGTGATCCTCATCTTCTTCCATTTCACACTTTTCTTTCTGCCCTCTGTTTCTCTGCTGTTTTTCTTTTTGTTTCTTCTCTCTTGGCCGCTGTGTTTTATCCATTATTTCAGTACTTCCAATACATACATCTATACGCACTGCAACCACGGAAGAACAACACCATGACCGGCAAAGAAATCCTCCACAAGATGAAGGTATGTATGAATTGTCTTTCATTACAGATCTTAATATTAGATACCCGCTTGATAATTTTACGCTTTTGTATATGGTGATGTTATGTTGTGTTTTGTTCCTTCTTTATTATTGATCGAGTTGCTGAAATGCTTGAATTCCTTGAATTTTATGCAGCTTTATTGTATAAGATTACATTTCTTATATGGGTCAGACTTTAGAGACTTGTTTATTGACAAAAAGCCCATATGGGTAGGTTTTTCTTTGTAACTAAGAATTGGGTTCCCGTAATTTAAATTGTTGATCAAATAGATATTATTTTTGGCTCTATATCTGTTGAATTCTCTGCTTGTGATACAAAATGTTGAGATTGGTGAAAAGATCATAGAGAATAACATGGTAGAGTGGGTCTTTAAGTCATACCCTAGGGAAGGACTTTTTTTTTTAATTGCCAATGTAAAGTTTTGCTATGAGAACTTGAGTTAAGTGTTTGGAAACCAATATCATGTTTACTTATTCAATTTTTGGTCATAAAATTCATCATTTCAGCTCCCTTTTCAGTTCCAAATTGGAGCACTACTAGATGGGATTGAATCAATGTCAAGACAAATTTCATTTCTTGCTTAGCAATGAAAGAAGGAAAAAAGAAAAAAACTTTGTGTGATGGGATTTTTTAGTTTACATTGTTAATAATACTGGCGGACAAAGTTTTTACAACTTTAAGGGCCAGTTTGGGATTGCTGTAGAATTTAAAATAATTTGCTTCTGTTGTGCTGAAGGTAAAGAGAATCAGTTAAGTATTTGATAAATTTTATTTTTAAAATTGTGTGATTCAAAAATAGTTTATATGCATGTGGTAATAATTTTCATTTTTTTTTTGACCAATAATGTTTTCAAAAATAAAAAATATTAGTAGCAATGTAATAAAAAAAAGAAATTTTTTTATTCAAAGTTCAATGATTTTGTTTCCTGATTAGTGTTGGAATTAAATAATTATTTTTAGGTTAATTTTAGATTTGTATATTTATAATGGGATATATTTGAGGATAAATCTACCTTTCAAAATCAGATTTTGAAAAGCAATTCCATCCTTTTCTACAATAGTTAACTATTGTTGATTTTGCCCAAAGTGATTTTGAAAAAAAATTATCAAACACCTAAAATGCACTTTTAACTCTTCCAACAGCAATCCAAAACTGGTCCCAAGTATGATTGCCTTCAAACTTCATCCTAGAAGGCAAAGCAGCAAGTGATGCATCTAGTTTGGGTTCCTTCACTTTTGAGGTAGATTTGACATTAATACTGTTGGTGTGCTTTTTACCTTTCTTGTAGTTCCTTCGTGTGACTTTTATGCCCATAAGTTGTCTGCTTTCACAATGGAAACTAGTCTTTGGTCAATATCTTATCTTCCATTGAATGTGTTTAGAGGATTCTGTTTCCTTGCTGCTTCATTAACCAAATAACTAGTATTCAGGAGTTGGTAGTAATTGCCATGGTCAATATTTTTAGGTTAGGGTGTTACCTTACTCAATGCTCTGCAATGTCATTACCTTTCTCCTCTTTTTCCTTTTAAAGTTACATAGTTATTTATGATTGCAGGAAAAAGTTGGACTAGGCTCATCTGCTGAATCCGGAAAAGGGAAGAGTAAGATGTCAAAGAACATTTCTCATGGCTATCACTTAGTAAAGGGGAAGGCCGATCATCCTATGGAAGATTATGTTGTTGCGCAGTTTAAGCAAGTTGGTGACAATGAACTTGGTTTATTTGCAATATTTGATGGTCATCTGAGCCATGAAATTCCTGATTATCTACGATCACATTTGTTTGAGACTATCTTAAACGAGGTAAAATATGCTATTCAAAATCTTATACTAAATACTTTTGGAGCAGCAATTCGATTAATGTATCGTGCCTTTTAACTGTGTCTTGAATTGTACTCATTTCTCTTTCCTTTGGAAGAAATGTAATTGAAAGCAGTCATTATCAAAATGGTTTAGAATGTGACGTCAGTTCCGTTTGTGCTAGAATTTGGACTTATAATAATAACATCAGTTCCCTTTCACTTTTCCTCTGATCAGCCTGGCTTCTGGAGAGAACCAGAGAATGCAATCAGGAGAGCTTACTGTATTACTGATACTAATATTTTGGAGAAAGCAGTTGATTTGGGTAAAGGAGGTTCAACTGCAGTTACGGCAATATTAATCAACTGTCAGAAGCTGGTAGTAGCAAATGTTGGTGATTCTCGGGCAGTTATATGCAAGAATGGCGTTGCAAAACAACTGTCAATTGATCATGAGCCAAGCACAGAAAGGGACAGGATTGAAGGCAGAGGCGGCTTTGTTTCAAACTTTCCTGGTATATTAGAGATGGCTCTGTTTATTAGGATAATTTTGTGCTTGCAAATGCATGAAATAAAATTTGAACTCTCTTACATGTATATGGAATTTTCTGGTTCTTTTACTTGTAGACATGGTGATTGATCTTCTTAAACCATTAGGAGGACAATTTTTTTTATGATTTCAGGGGATGTTCCACGAGTTGATGGACAATTGGCGGTGGCAAGGGCATTTGGTGACAAGAGCTTGAAAAGGCATCTCAGTTCAGAACCAGATGTGGTGGTGGAGATGATCGATGATGATACAGAGTCTATTATCTTGGCAAGTGATGGCTTATGGAAGGTAATGACAAACCAAGAAGCAGCAGACGCCATCAAGCATATAAAAGATGCTCGTTCTGCAGCAAAGCACCTTACCGAAGAGGCACTTGCTAGAAAGAGCTCAGATGACATTTCCTGCATAGTTGTAAGATTTCAGTGATATTAGTAGATGGGATTCCACTTTTTTGTTCCATAAAGATCTGTTTTCAGTAATTTGTTGTTACACTTGGTGTATTAAATGCGAAACATCTTGCATATTGACGTACTGTACAATATAACAAGATTTTTATGTCTTCTTCAATGTCATGGATGCAAAAAAAAAAAAAAAAAAAATGCAGTTGAGCTGCGTCGCTTTGCTTTTAACACAGTTCCTGAAACAGAAATGAAGCTGTGTTTAAACTTAATGTAAATTTTGTCCCTTAAATCCCATATACTTTCCTTGCTCAACAGAGCATTCACTCAATTCATTCATTTCAAACAACATACAGAGGAATATAAAACACAGACAAACTTGTACACAATTCAAGATGTGATACTGATCGACTTTAAATCATATAAATGTGACACTGAGGATCCCAATTAAGTACCGATGATATATTGTAATTTATTTAACATATATATATATATAAATATATTATATTGTAATATATTTTTATAATCCTTATGATATTATATATTTAATAATTAATTAATTTTATTTCAAATACAATTAAATATTTTTTAAAATGTGATAAATAAAATTAAAATTTTAAAAGTTTTAAAAAATATAAAATAAATATATTAAATTATAAATGAGTTAATAACTTATAATTATTTAACTAATTAATTGTATTATAAACGAGTTAATGACTTACATAATTAATAATATTATAAACGAAAATTTTAAACACAATCTGCATTTAATAATCAGGTCTCCTTAATCTCGAAAATTCGTATTGAATTAGTTGATTCAAGAAGTCATGAAAAAAATTGTCAACGCAGTGACGTAAATTTATTGAAAGTCTAGACATACAGGGTATGCAAGCACAAAAGGAAGCTCTTGGATGACAGAAGAGAGGGAGCATGCTGGAGAGAAGACAGTTTTGAGTCTTTATTTGATCTGGGAACGCTTGTAGGGGGTATTTCTTTGGAGAGATATCTGTAGTCTGCCTGTTTCATCAACTTGTCTACAATGATTTTCTGTCAACTGAGAACCAACCCGGCTAGGCCCTTCACCGGTTGTTTCAGCTGTGCTCTTCCTGCGCCTCTCATTGTGTCCGGCCAATCGCGTGCGACAACTCCTTTTTGTTTCATCGAATTCTGATAGCTCATGGAACCTGCAAAGCCTCGTTGAGAGTTGTGCTCATGAGAGTGCAAATCAAGAGCAAACTAATTACAAATTAACAATAAGAAAAACTATAGAATTGTTCTGTTAGCACATTAACATAAAAGATATTACAGCTGAAAGTGATCGAAATACTTTTAAAATGCTAAGGAACAACATAGAAACAGATCCTGATAACAGTAACAAAGCAGAAAACACTAGGAAATCCATACCTGCTGCATTGCTGACAAAACCTTTGCCTGAGACCAGCAACAATTACAACAGGAGCCTTGGAATGAAATGCACAGACCTTGTGGCGCCTGTGGTATCGTCTTGCATCTGTTAAATTGGCTCCACACTTTTCCACCACGCAACAAGGTGGCGAAACCCCACCAACAGCAGGACCTCTTCTTCCACACCCTTTCTTATTTTTCTCATCGTCTGCATAGCTCTCACCACCGCCCTCTTCTTCTTCTTCCATTTCGTTTTCCATATCGTCTTCAGCAAAACATTCCTAGTTAGTCTTTTCTTTTAGCAAACGCCTAGCTTCAAGGCTTGCAGCATCCATTGATATAGGTGGCGTTTTCACAATGGAGTTTGAAAGTGATTATGAAAAAGGTGAAGGAGAGTAGTGGAAACTTGAAGTAAAGGAGAGTAAGAAAAAGGTGAAAAAGATTGGAGGAGGAGGCCCACAAGCTGCATTTCTTTGTTGTTTTTTAAGTGATTGCAGTTTGTTACGATGTTGCTATTATTAGAAGTTTTTTAGCCTAATTCTTGATGTGAGTGGTTGCAGTTTGAACTTCACCTGATATTGGAGCAAAGTTAGGCACAGCAATAATTGTTACCCAAAGTGGTCCACTTCATGAAAATGATAAGAATTCAAGTAATTCATAAATTACATTGATTTATTATTCTTTGTTAATTTCAGGACATAAGGATTAGGGCTAGACATTAATTTATGAACAATTTGGTTATATATGTTGCCATGTTTGATTGTTTTAGACTTCTGGGAAATAGATGAAAGAAGGGATCTAATTCATTTCTGAACAAGTTTTGTAGAATTTAGCTCTTTACTTAAAACTAATCATGACACTGAACAGGTGAGGAATCGTTTTAAATATCTGAAAAATGCTTTTATCGATATTGAAAGTACTCCTAAACATACCCTTAATCAAATGTAGATAATTAGGCAGCAGCAGAGAGATCTTTGTAAAGAAACAGTAAAATTTTCTTATTAACATTGTATTATACTGTCCTTTTTTAACTTGGAAATTACGACTGATATAGCTCATGGTTTGGTACAACATTACCTAAAGAAAGAAACAAAAAACCATAAAGAGATATGCAATATCCTGAACACTTTTCTCACCGAATTTATTGATCTGTATGACACTTGGAAAATTGATTTCCATTGCCAGAAGTGCTTTGAGACAGACGCATCAAATTTCCACTGTACTCTGTAATGGACTGTACAACACTAATGTTCACAAAATTATGCCCCTCTGAGAGTTGGACACAAAGTACCATATCAGAATGCTCTATGCTTTTCTACATACAAATGGCCTATGGATCTGTAGTCTTTTTGTCCATGCTTTATTCCCCCTTTCAATTTTATCTTCTTCTGTCTTTACTAGATGTGAAATTAGCAACTCCTTTGCTGAAAAAGAAATTCCTGTTTTCATGTATGTGTGTGATTCCTTCAATATTTTTACCAATCAAATGTATTTCTTTTGGATAAATTTGGAGGATCGCAATCTTGAATTCATCGGAAACCTCTCCAATTTTAGAGATTTTTTGAGAAATATATCAAACTATAGAGGAGAAAAAGGAAATTTTGTCTGTCATTTTTACTCTGCGAGAAACCATAGATATTCAGCAAAGACTGGATTAGTGATATTGACACCTAATGAGGTTTTCACATGGCTATTGTACTAAGTATTCAATGACAATGTTGTACCAAAAAGTTTACAGTGCAAAACTATAATTCAAAAATCTTTGAAGACAAGAGAGACAAGAGTGCAGATGCCAGTTTACTTTACAAGAGGCTTTTAATAGGTCAAGTTCTTGCAGAAACTGAAGGCTTTTAGGACTAATGCTGATGAGCTCATTTCTTTCTCATGGATCCAATTTCTTCAATGTGGTTATAAATACAACCTTATTTTTTCATGTAACAGAAGATCTTCAACTTCCACGAGAATGTTTCAATGGAAAAAACACATTTGAATAACAAAAATGCTTCTGGTAAAAGCACCTGTCAGTGCTTACTGCAGGTTTTCCACAGAGCCCCAAAAAGCGTAGCAATAAGAATGTAATATTGTGTGAAACCAAGGTAAAAAGGAACCAAAGCCATTGGTCAAAAAGCACTAGTAGACAAGCTAATTTAGCAGTGGAAGAAACCTCGCCTAAAAGGACTTAGAGAACCAAAAGCACTTCCTTTAAGCAACAAAACAATCATTATGATTCGGCCAAATACTGGACCCCCAAGTGTACGGTCCATATTAGTTCAGCTGCTAGCTTTCTTTTGTTCTCCTCCCCACTCTTCCACGTCGCTCTTTAGATAATATATATACAATATAGAAACAAATAGCATGGTATGTCACTCCTTTAATTAAAGTGCCCATCACTCTCACCATTGAGTTGGATTTTGGTCCAAAATTATTCTCTCTCCATTCTCCTGTCTCTATGCACCATGTTTTGCAACCTCATGCTCATGGATTCATTCTTTTGTCCTCGACACAACTCCAATTTCTCTGTGCTACCTAGTTAGTTTAAACCGAGGCACAAGAAGAAATTTAAGTTAATAATAATTATGTAAGTGATAAGATGTTATTTAATGCATGATGTAGTGGAACAACCAATGTAAAACTCTCTTTAAATAATCACATTACTACACAAGTACAAACAACTTGTGTTCAGAATATAAATATATTGGTAATTGGCCCCCTACCATCTTCTGTAACTCATTTTAAATTCCCTTAAAAATCTTTTCCTTGCCTTTATCTTCTTCCATTGCTTTCTCCATAGCATTTTTCAATCTTTCTATTTTAGAATTTATCCAGAAAACTATGGGCAAGAAATTGACAGCGTATCTGATTCTACTTTTTATTAACTTCCAGCAAATCGCCAAAACACAGGCCACTTTGAATGCCAACAAAGGACAACCACCACAAGCGAAAAAAGAATTTTCATTTAATCATCAAAAGTCTACTGTTATTCTTCCAAAATCTTAGTCTGCTAATTGATACATACTTCACTTTGTTTCCTTTTCCTGGGCTTACTCTTTTTGCTAGCATATCTTCAAATGTATCACATATTCATCTATTTCTGATGCCAAAAGCACTTCTCAATTTCTTCGGATGATTTAACACACTCAAAATCATACCATAACTATGTTTTGATTCAAAAACTAACATAAAAAAATGAAAGTTTAAGCCCCACGGTTACAACAAAGAGACCATATATTACATTCATCATTACAAGCAGCTAATTAGAAGTGCTGCTCAATCTGCTGCCTTATGACACCCATTTGCTTTCCTCCCAAGCTCTTCAATACTTCTGTAGTCTTGTGTATCTAAAGGATCAGAAGTCCTTTTAACCTCGAAAACTGCTGGAACTTTGTGAATATGATCATCATCACCAATCACTTCCTCCTTAACCTTTTTAGTAGTCTCCTTAGCCGCTTTCCATGCACCATCCTTGGTCTGCTTCGCCTTGTCTCCGACATTCTCTGCCTTATCCACCGCCTTTCTTGCTCCATCTTTCACTTTATCAGCAAAGAATCCAGTCATTCCACTCGCCCTGCCCTCGTCAACATCTAATGCTTCTTGTTTAGCTTCGTACATGGCATCCCTTGTTGCCTCAGTCCCAGTTCCAGAGCTTGTTGATTCTGCTACTGCACTGATACCCTGCATTATAAAATCATTGAACATTTCCAGTAAAAGTGACAATCTAATTACTTATAAAGCATACAATCAAGTAATCAACAATTATTATTATTATCCCTTTTCTTACTATAAACATTGCATAATCAATCCTAAACCAACTTGTTTCCATTTGAGCGAAATTCGAATGCAAACCTTTCAATATTCCACTCCAGCCAAAAGGATTGAGATATGAAGTATAGACAGATTCTAAATTTATTAGAAAACTTTTTTTTTTATAACAAAATTAAAATATGCCTTAGAGATATTAAGCAACAAAAATTTAGGGGTCTTGTTTATATGTTGTCATGCAGATTATCAATAACATATGGTTGGCATGATGACCATGCTTGCATGTACAATTTTCATCTCCTGAAAACATTGATTTACCAATCAAGAAACTAAAGCATAATTTTACAAAATTCGATAATATTATTACTTTTACAAGAAATAAAGAACTAACAATAGAATGTTCCTTTCCTTTTATTTTCGTTTTTCAGAAGCTAAAGGATAAATGAAAAATATACAAAAATGTATATGACAAAAAGAAAAAGTAGAAAGAATGAGGGTATATGAATATACTTCTGCACGTTCATAAGCAGTGGAGAGACAGCGAGCAGTACTGGAGATTCTGGTTGCAGAATGGTAACAATTTGGGAAATGTTTTCGTGAAGTTTTAGAAATGTTGATGCCAACCCTTTTTCGCAAAAATATTGCTGCCATTTTCTTACACTCTCTGTTTGTGTTTTTGCTATTTCTTCTCTCCAAGCTTGATGCAAGCTTACACTATAAATGTCCAAAATCCTCACCGTTTGACACATGGATGGAACTTAACATGTTTCTGAATATGCAGAGGATTCTAGCTAATCTAGCTTCTCAAGTCTCAACACATGTTCTCTCTTCTCCATTGTTTAATAAAAATGTGGGTCTGCAGGCCAGATTCTGAAGTGTTTTGTCTTCTTTTGCGTCTGCTAGTTATGCATATATTTCATGGTCCATCGCTCAATCAGGACCGTAGAATCTCCACTCTTGACAAATCAATATTTCTATTTTGTACGCTGGGCTCTAATTCTATATCCCATTTGTTATTTGGGAGGAGAGGTGGCAAATGGTGGGGTCGGTCTGTAAACAGTATAGATTGGGTGAGCCTAAAGATTTAGGCTTATGGTGGGCCGGCTTGTGTCCTCCAAATTCATTTAATTTAATATTTTATATTATAATATTTATTTATTTTTATTATTAACGAATCAATATATAAAATTTAAAGTATTAATATATAGATAAAAGATTGATATTTTTAAATTAAAGAGTTTAAAATAAATTATAAATTAAATCAAATCAATACATAAAAAAAATAAATTGATATATTTAAGTTAAAGAAATAAATTATAACTTAAACTAAATCGATATATATATAAATAAATCGTTATTTTTTATTAAAAAAATTTAAAAATATTTAAAATTAATATCGATTAGCAAACTAGTTCAGACCCACTCGGTACAACCCACTTGAGCCAGGTTTTATGAACTGTGCCGAGCTGCATATTTTTTAAATGAGTCCAACTTGACATAAATACTATAAAAGTTTGACTCGGTTCAAACCTCTAACTCTTGATAAATTTCAATTTCACGTATTAGACCAGTTTATTTGTCACATCTTTTTAGAAGTGTTCAAATTTCAAAAACACTTAGAACAAGAGAAGAGAAAGCTTAAATATTGCCACAATGTGAAGAAAATTACCAATTATGCAGCTATCGATTGAAAACAATGTTTCATAGTTTGTAGACAGTTCAAATCGAATCTTGAAACATTAGCTTTCAAGGAGTTTGAAAATATTGCTCTGTTTTCCTAATCATGGAGTAAATTTCAACAGCATATGTTCATTTCTCAAGATTTCAACCGTATTTAGGTACAAACTTTTGCATTTAGCATTATTTTTGTGTTGTTTTCAATCAGTCATGTACATTCAGAAAATGATAGTTGGCTTTATACAAGTATATTTACTTTCGGAGTTGATGGGTATCTCGAATAAATATCAATGAAGTCAAAAGGAGGATTTCTTTTGTCTCAACATGGTTTAATTGACTGACAATAACTCCAAAAGAAATTGGAAAATAATATATATTACAATGAAAAGCACCTCTATATAAACTTTCTCAAGGTCACCATTCAATCTAATAGAAACCTAGTCCTAAGTACTAGCTTTGGTAGGAAGGAAGAAAATTCAAGCTCTAACTTGGATAAGAATGCACTTTTTTCTTTCCTTAATGTGAAATTTGTAATTAG
>JAXCLQ010000005.1:16540814-16550877 GCA_035584115.1 Cedrela odorata | reverse complement strand
GTCTAGCAATAAGAATGTAATATTGGGTGAAACCGAAGGTAAAAATTAAGAGGAACCAAAGCCATTGGTTAAAATCACAGAAACAAGCACTAGCAGACAAGCTAATTTAGCAGTGAAAGAAACCTTGCCTAAAAGGACTTAAAAAAAGAGAACCAAAAGCACTTCCTTTAAGGAACAGAACAATCACTATGATTCGGCCAATATTGGACCACCGTATATATGGTCTATAGAAGTTCAGCAGCTAGCTTTCTTTTGTTCACCTGACCACTCTTCCGCGTCGCTCTTCAGATAATATTATAATATATATATATATATATATATAGAGAGAGTGAGAGAGAGAGAGAGAGAGAGAGAGAGAGAGAGAGAGAGAGAGAGAGAAACAAATTGAATGGCATGTTGCACCAAATTTATCCATGATTTTCACACCTTTAATTAAAGTGCCCATCACTCTCACGATTGAGTTGGATTTTGGCCCAAAATTATCCTTTCTTCATTCTTTTGTTTCTATGCACCGAGTTCGTGCTCATGGATTCGTTCTTTTGTCCTCAATACAACTCCAATTTCACTGCGCTAGCTAGTTAGTTTAAATAGAGGCACAACAAGAAATTTAAGTTTGAATTTCGTTCATACAAACTTCACGATTGATTAATTTTAAAATAACTATGCAAGTGAAGAAAACCCTCTTTCAATAATCACATTAGTACACAAGTGCACACAACTTGGGTTCAAAATATAAATATATCGGTGATTGCCCACCTACCATCTTCTTTAAGTCCTTTTCAATTACCCTTAAAAATATTTTCTTTGCCTTTATCTTCCATTGCTTTCTCCATAGTGTTTATCAATCTTTCTATTTTGGAATTTATCCAGCAAACTATGGGTAAGATATTGACAGAGTATCTGATTCTACTTTTACTAACTCCAGCAAATCGACAGAACACTAGCCACTTTGAATGCCAACCCCATATGCGATAAAGGATTTTTCATTTAATCATCAAATATCTACTATAATATTTCTTCCAAAATCTTACTTTGCTGATTGATATATACTTCATTTTATTTCCTTCTTCTGGGTTTACTCGTTTTGTTAGCATGTCTTCAAATGTATCACATATCCATCTACTTCTGTTGCCAAAAGCACTTTTCCCAATTGTAAATTTGCAATTTCGTCTACATATTTTTCTAATCAACATAATATTCATACCCATTGAAGAAAAAGGAATTCTCAATTTCTTCGGATGATTTAACACACTCAAAATCATATCCATACCCAAGTTTTCATTCAAAAACTAACATAAGAAAAACTAACAACAAAGAAACCATATATTACATCATTCATTACAACCAATTTAAAGCTAAATAGAAGTGTTGCAAAATAAGTGCTTCTCAATCTTCTGCATTATCATATCCATCTCTGCTTTCCTCCTAAGGTCTTCAATACTCCTATACTCTTGTGTATCAATAGGATCAGAAGTCTTTTTAAACTCAAGAACTACTGGATCTTTGTCAATGTGATCATCATCACCAATCACTTCCTCCTTAACCTTTTCAGTAGTTTCCTTAGTCGCTTTCCATGCACCATCCATCGTGTGCTTCGCTGAGTCTCCGACATTCTCCGCCATATCCACCACCTTTCGTGCTCCATCTTTCACTTTATCAGCAAAGAATCCCGTCATTCCACTGGCCTTGCCCTCATCAACATCTAATGCTTCTTGTTTAGCTTAGAGATAATAAGCAAAAAATTATTTAGGGGTCTTGTTTATATGTTGTGATGGAGATTGTCTGTAACATATGGTTGGCATGATGAACCATGCCTGCATGCCTAATTTCATACCCTTAAAACATCGATTTACCAATCAAGAAATTATAGCATAATTTTACAAAATTCAATTTCTTTTAACTCATTTTTCTTTTGATAATGTTGTTACTTTTCCAAGAAATAAAGAACTCAAAATATAATGTTCCTTTCCTTTTATTTTTCTTTGTTCGAAGCTAAAGGATAAATGAAAAAATTAAATTATACAAAAATGTATATAACAAAAAGAAAAAGTAGATACTTCAGCACGTTCATAAGCAGTGGAGAGACAGCGAGCAGTACTGGAGATTCTGGCTGCAGATTGGAACTTGACAGGTTTCTGGATAAGCAAAGGATTACCAGTTTAACTAGCTAATCTAGCTTCTCAACACATGTTCTGTATTATCCATTGTTTAATAAAAACGTTGGTCTTCTTTTGCGTATGCTGGTGATGCATATATTTCATGGTCCACCTCTCAATCAGGTCCGTAGAATCTCCACTCTTGACGCATCAATATTTAAATGATGTGGGCTGGGCTCTAATTAAATAACCCATTTGTTGTTTGGGAGTTGTTTCCAACTTCAGCACATACGCAGATGAGAGCAAGAGATCAGAGAGCTTAGATATTGCTGCATTGTGAAGAGAATCATCAATTATGCAGCTATCATTTAAAACAATGTTTGATAGTTGCAAACAGTTCAAATGGAATCTGGATACATCAGCTTTCAAAAGAGTTTGAAAATATTGCTCTATTTTTCTATTCATGGAGTAAATTTCAACAACATATGTTCATTTCTCAAGATTTCAACCTTATTTGGGTACTAACTTCTTTTTTGGCGTTACTTTTTATTTGGTTCTCAATCAGTCATGTACGTTTAGAAAATGATAGTGGTGTTTATATAAAGTATATTTGCTTTCAGAGTTGATGGGGTTCTCAAATTAATATTTACTGAAGTCAAAAGGAAGACTTCTTTTGCCTCAACATGGTTTAATTGACAGATAACAACTCCAAAAGAATTGGAAAATAATATATATTACAATGAAAAGCATCTTTATATTAACTTAAGAATCTTAAGGTCACAATTCAAACTAACACAAACCTAGTCCTAAGTACTAGCTTTGATAGGAAGGAAGAAAATTCAATCTCAGATTTGTAAAAGAATTCATTTTTTAATGTGAAATTTGTAATTACTACCGAGTATTGAAATCATTTAAACTTATAATTTACATCATATTCATCCTTTATTATTGTGTCAATCATCTTTCCTTTTCATGGAGAAAAAAGAACCAAGTTGTTTTCTCTCTTAAAATCTGTCAACCAAAATGGTTTGATGAGAAAATATGTTGATAAAAGTTCTTACCAATTGAATTATCTAGTGCCCACAAAACAATTTGGAATGTATCACATGTATTTATGTTCTCTTGTCACAAGCAAGCAATTGCACATTGTCCATTTTTGTTCTATACACAAACTGACATAAAAAGACGTTCCAATTCTGAAGAAAGATCACAATAAAACTCATTTATATTGTTATTTATGATACAAACAATGGAATGGAAGCCTTCCACTCTCACACTGTTGACTGTACCAACATATCATTCTTCTGCTTCAGGGAAAATAATTTAGAAAAATCTTGACTTTATATAATATGCTTATTTTAAGTAAAATAATTAGCCAAAAATAGACTGTATACAACATTTTATCTGTCAGTACATAATTGTTTCTATGAGAAACCAAAGTCACTTGGTCAAGATTCATCCCAACGTTGTAAAAACTTAGAAAATATTGTTGCTTTACAGGTATACCGCTATACCCACCCAATTCAATTCCAACCAGAAAAGCGACTTACAAGAGAAAACACAGATGAATGTCATTGCTGGGCAGCCTCAATTCCAATTCCATCCATCCATGAAACAACTTCTTCGATGAAGGGTCTCCGTCTTGGATCCTGGTCTATGCATTTACATGCAACTTCAAGCATTTCTAAGAGGTGCTTTTCGCGATCCTTGTGCCAGATTGTTGAATCTATAATTTCATCCTCCCTTTTTTCAGACTTCATTTGGAATACCCACGACACTAAATCCCGACAATTTTTTCCTTTGCAAACTTCAACAGGTCTTCTACCAGTAAGAAGCTCTAGAAGAACAACACCAAAACTGTAAACGTCACCCCTGCATGTTGCGGTTAATGTCTGACTATATTCAGGAGGAATATAACCTAAAGTGCCAACCAAATCTGTCGTGACATGAGTATCATAAGGCCGGAGCAGCCTAGAGAGACCGAAATCAGCCAAATGAGCTTCAAATTTTTCATTCAGAAGTATATTGCTGGATTTTACATCTCTATGAACAATATGTGGCTCACAAACCTTGTGCAAATAAGCTAATCCACGAGAAGCACCGTGAGCTATCTTAAGTCTAACATCCCATTTAAGTATTGAACCCTTATCAACACTCTCATGAAGCCAGTAATCTAAGCTTCCATTCTCCATGTAAGAGTAAATTAATAATCTATCATTACCATGCCGACAATAACCTTGAAGAGAGACGAGGTTTTTGTGCTGAGCTCTTGAGAGGGCTTCTACTTCTGCTTGGAATTCACGTTCCATCTGACCACAATCTCCGGAAAGCCTTTTGATTGCAGCTTTTGTACCAGTGGGAAGGTTGGCTTTGTAAACCAGGCCAAATCCACCACAACCAATTATGTTTGCTTGGTTGAAATTGTTTGTAGATTTTAACAAGTCTGCAACAGTGAGATCCTTGCAGTCTGAATTTGGGAAAAGCACCAGTTTTGATGAAGCACGTGCTTCAGATAATCTACGTGGCCAGCTCAGTTCCCCATCTAGATCATCAATTGGATCCTCATCAACCCTCTTTGACATTTTAAGCAGAGCAACTGTGAGTAGCAAAGCAATCCCAACACCTATACTGAATGTTATCCCAATGATGCTGCCTCGACCAAACTTACTGTTTGAAGCAGATGGAATAGCAGGCTTCAGCTTACTATTAATAGTATCACAAGGAGAATCTATTTCTCCACAAAGACCAGGGTTACCCTCAAAGCTAGAAGTAGGAAAGCTATAAAACTGTCCTCCGGTTGGAATTATTCCCTGCAAATGATTATTTGCCACACTTAACTTGGACAGGAATGTGAGTTTCTCAAATGATCTGGGGATTGACCCATATAGATCATTGGATGACAAGTCTAAAACTTCCAAGTTCTTTATCTCCGATATAGAACTAGGGATGGTTCCAGTAATGTTGTTACTGCTCAAATCTAACACATGGAGCTGCTTCAGTCGTCCAATTCCAGGCGGGATTGTTCCATTTATCTGATTGTTGCTCAAGAGTATTGATGGGGGGAAACTTGAAGCCTGGTTGTACTGCAGACCATTAGCACTCTGGTTTCGCTTTACATATAGCGGAATGCCAGAAGAAGCAGTGAGGTTGGAGGAACTGCAATTTGTAGAAATGAGGCTCTTTAGTTCTGTTACGCTTATTGGGATTTCTCCTGTAAGAGAGTTATTTGAGAAATCCAAGTAAAACAACTTCTCCATCTGACCAATCCAAGGAGGAATATTACCATCCAAGTGATTCCATGACAAATCAAGAACTTGCAACTTCTTGCAGCTCAACAACCAAACAGGGATTTGGCCCTTTAGACCACAATTTCCAAGTCCTAAAACCATCAAGCTCTCAAACCCACTCACGTTTTTTGGAATTTCCTCCCCAATGAAATTCTTTGTAAGGATAAGAGTGGTAAGATTTTTGCAATGTTGCAGCACAGATAGTGTCCCAGGTAACTCAAAAAAGCTATTATTTGACAATGAGAGAAACAAGAGAGATGTTAGCATTGAGTAGCTCTGAGGAATTTGTCCGGTTAATTCATTCTTAGCCAGGCTCAGAATTTTCAATTCACGGCAATCGGATAGGGAATTTGGAAGGCGGCCAGTAAAATGATTACTGGCAAGGTCGAGGGTACAAAGACTAGACAAGCCAGTGAAATTTAGATCAACAGGACCAGTTAAAGAATTGTTTTGAAGATCAAGTACATGGAGCTTTGAGCATAGAGCCAAACTCAAAGGCAGAGACCCAGAAAATGAATTTGAGTGTGCCACAAAGACTTTTAGTTTTGTAAGGTTCCCAAATACATTAGGAAGTTCACCTGAAAATTGATTTCCAAAAATAATCAAGTGGCTGATGCTAGTAAGCTTACTCAGTTTCTCACTTAACTGGCCTGAGAAGTTGTTTCCGGAGAGTGTGAGTTGCTGCAAAGATGACATTGAATACAAGGAATCCGGAAGATCACCTCCAAGCAAATTGTAATCCGCATGCAATTGAGTTAGAGAGTAGCTGTTATGACCAAGGCCTTCAAGATTGCCCACAAAACGATTCATTGACAGATCAAGAATTTGAATCCCATTAGAGGCACTCCAGATTTGAGAATTAAGCCTGCCACTGAATGAATTATTGCTTATGTTGAACACAGCAAGATTTGTAAAACCCCCAAGCTCTAATAAGCTCCCATTGAATGAATTGCTAGACAAATTTAATGATTGGATTATTTTCAAGCCAGCAAGCACCCCTGAGGCTGGTCCTGATAGCATGTTATGGCTGAAGTCGAGAAATTCCAGCTGCTTCAAATTTGAGAGCTCAATAGGCAATCTTCCTTCAAGATGATTGCAAGAAAGATCAAGCGATTTCAGCTGATCCAAACGGCCTAAAGAGCGCGAAATTATCCCTTCCAGACCCTTTTTGGGCAGAATCAACCTGGTCACTCTACTTGCACCTGATACATTACTCTCATGTCCACAGACTACACCATCCCATTGACAGCACATGGATTCATTAGACCACGATGTGTTGATAGACCCATTTGTGAGGTTTCCAGCAAATTCTTTTAGCGCCAACAAATCACTTGGATCACAAGATTGAGTTGAGGCTTTGAGACCCAAAGATGAACAAACAAAGAAAGTTAAGAACACCCATTTTAGGTAAGTCATTGGGACAAATCCCGTCACCACCATTGCTGAAACCAAAGAACCCCAACTTAAATCAAGACTAATACAAGTAAAGAGTTACTTCACTCTGATATTGTTGGGAATGCACTACTTTTAAGATACAGGAAGAATTCCAAATGAAGAAGTTTAATTTACCTTCCCACATCCCGAAAGAACATGAAAACCCCAACTTGCAACTTGAAAATGAAGCAATATTGAGAAGACTAATGGAGATCAGCAACTCCCACCTGAAACCAAATCCCCAGAACATATAAATTAAAAAACACAAAATAGAAATATATAAGTTTTGATAAAACTAACCCATATGGAATGAGAACTCGCAAATGACGATAATTGAGTACCAAAAGGGGTAAAGAACCAACTAACAACAACTTACAAGTGCAGCAATAACACTTACCATAAAAGAAGAGTGAATTCACCACAACCAGTAAGGCCCAACGGAGATATGCAAGATATTAAAATCCCTGACCAAAATCAGGAGACCTAAAAACTTCAAACACACATTCAGAAACAACCCAAAAAAAAAAGAGAAGCTTTTTTCAAGTTAATGGACAATTATCATCGCTAAATACTAGATCCCAAAACCACAAACACTGTATATTTGACTGTGTTACACATGCAAGAGTTGAAGAAACCTAATAAAGGAAGAAACTTTACCGGTCTAAACCGACAAACCAAAACGCCCCCACAGTTAAAAAAACCTGGAGATTTCACAAGAAAGCCATCACTTGTGAATGAAGTAATAGTTTCCTGTATAGCCAACATGAAAAGTGAGCATTTTTTTTCCACAAATGGGTCTTTCTCTAATTTCAAAACGAGACGCCCCTCTCTCCTTACTTTGTTATTTTCAAACCCAAAGCCTACCAAACACATGACAGCATCTGGAGCAAAGGAAAAGAAAAAAAAAAAAAAGAAGGGAAGAACAGAGACTAAAGAGGATATTTCAAATCAAAGAAACAGTAACAGAGCAAGGACAAAGAAAGAACACAAGTGTGAGAGTGCAGTACAGAAAAGAAAGTTCTTTCTCTTTCTTAGAGAATCTATATTTTATTACTGGGGTGGACAACAACAAAACACTGAGAGCTACACCTTCACAGCTCATAGTGCTGTTAGTGAGTAGTGAATTTAAAAAGAAGACAAATGATGATTAGTTGAGCTGACTTTTTGAACAAATTTACAGTGCTTTGTCTTGATAAGTGAATTAAGTTTCCTAAATTATATTTTTCTTTATTCAATTCATCTGATCTGATTGTCAATACCTACATTTGTCTGTTTTTTGAAAAAGATAAATTGTTTGTTTACTTGATGATGTTGGTCATATCTTCAAGCCCAAGACATAAACTCTCTCTACTTCTCCCACGTTTACAACATGCGCGTGGACACACGTACGCAACCTTCATCAATTAGGGTATTCATATTCTGGCCCCAGGATTTTGCTATATATTGTACAAGTACGTATTGACTTGAGAAAAGAAAAGAAAGCATGAAATCAATTATACTAGTAGAGAAATTTAACAAAGCAGCAAAGTTGCAGAAAAAAAAAAAAACATAAGAGGAAGTAAGAGGCACGAGCATGGGTAGCGACTGAGTAAGGGGGAAAGAGATGAAGGAAGGTCAAAAGGATGAGCGGTGGGAATGAGCGGCGGTAGGCGGACGTCACGGGCAAATGGTGTAATCAGTGAATGATATTTAGATTTGCTTCCCGTATCTTGTCGGGTCAGTCAACCACTTCCACATCTACATTTCGTGTGAACTCACCAAACCCCATAACCTTTACTCTTTTTTTTTTTTTTTTAAAAAAAAATTATTTATTATTATTATTATTATTTTTTCGATTTTCACATTTATTTATAAAAAAAATTAAATTTACATAACCCTACTTTTTATTGTTGTTAGTTTACTTAATAAAATAATAATAATAATAATTATTATTATTTACTTACTCTCTAAACATGGTACCCAAATAATCACCTTCTTCCTCTAATAAAAATTTAAAAATTAATAAAATATATAACTAACTAACTAAATAAATAAAAATATTTTGAAACTAATACATAATAAATTAATATTCAAATTCAATTTATATTAGCTTAAATTTTGATAAGTAATTAACAATGACGGCATTAGTTATAATTTTTCTATTAAAAATATAGATCAATTACAATAATTGATCAAGAAAGTGATTTAGGTATTGTATTTAGAAGGTAAATAAATAATTTTTTTTTTGTTAAAGAAATTAAAAACAACAAAAAAAATATTTTTTTAAGCACAACAAATTTAGAGAAGAGTCAACAATTGATCCCAAAAACCGATGAATTGAAAATTTGACAAAAAATAAAATAAAAAATCCAATAAATGAAAAAGAATTGATACATAGGTTTGAAATATGAGAACAAACTCCTGCCAAACTTGGACTTTATTTATTTATTAGATAATAATATCAATATGCTCTCAAATTAAATTCTTATAATTGAAAAAATAAAAATAAACGTGTTTAATTTTTTTTTATATATTAATTTGTTTATGTAATATCAAATTACTACAAGTTAATACCCACATTATGGTATTTTCCATTAATGCCATTGATTGTTGGGCTTTGGACATGTTACCCAACATGGGCCTCTGTTAGAGAGATGCCCAATGGGGCTATCCTGAAATGAAGGACCCAATAACATTCGCTACGATGCCATTCAACTCCATGTATCATAATTCAACGCTCAAGGGCTGGGTAACAAACACACATCCAAGCCGTGCATGGCGCCGAGCTGGCCACGAAATCTATCTCCAGCTACATTCAGAAATTTGTCTCCAAAGGCCAACTCTTTCAGTTGTGTGTGTTGACAAGTTTCGTTCCTTTCAATTTTGATGAATTTTATTGCAAGTGATCGTGGTTGGGTTGGTTCTCTGTGTAGTACCATATTTTAACTGCTTTTGTTTTATTGGAAAAACGTTGTGAATTGCAGACTTTGTAAGGTTGTGATCATCTTATACAGGACTCAAAATTTTGTCTAACATACAATTATATAGTATTGAAGGTTGACTATAGTTAATATGAATGAAAATTTTATTGATACAAAGTTTATGTATGGCTATGACAATAAATAATTTTATAGGAGTTGTAACTGTAAGCTTGTGAAAAAGTGAAAAACAAATGATGAGTGTATATTTTCAGAAAACAATTAGATGGTGTAACAATTCGAGCCTAATAATTGAGTAGACATTGTCCACTTTGAAGATACAGCTCGT
>JAXCLQ010000005.1:16523971-16540714 GCA_035584115.1 Cedrela odorata | reverse complement strand
AACACAATTTGGAATTTAATATATAAGTATTTGTGTTGTTTTGTCACAAGCAAGCAATTGCACATTGTTCATTTTGTTCACTACACAACTGACATAAGGAAGACAAAGTCGAATTCTGGAAGAAAGATCACAATGGTGCTCATTTAGACTGTCATTTATGAAACAAACAATGGAATGGAAGCCTTCCATTCTGACACTGTTGACTGTAGCAACATAACGTTCTTCTGATTCAGGGAAAATAACTTAGAAAAATAAAAACTTTTTATAATATGCTAATTTTAAGTAAAATAAATAGCCAAAAATATACTATGTATATAAAATTTTATCTGTCAGTACAGAATTGTTTTTATGAGAAACCAAAGTCTGGTCAAGATTCAACCCAACCTTGTAGAAACTTGAAAAATATTTTTGCTTTACAGGTATACCACTATACCTCCCCAATTCAATTCCAACTAGAAAAGAGACTTACAAGAGAAAACACAGATGAATTTCATTGCTGGGCAGCCTCAATTCCAATTCCATCCAGCCATGAAACAACTTCTTCGATGAAGGGTCTCCGTCTTGGATCCGGGTCTATGCATTTACATGCAACTTCAAGCATTTCTAAGAGCTGCTTTTCGCGACCCTTGTGCCAGATTGTTGAATCTATAACTTCATCCTCCCTTTTTTCAGACTTCATTTGGAATACCCACGACACTAAATCCCGACAATTTTTTCCTTTGCAAACTTCAACAGGTCTTCTACCAGTAACAAGCTCTAGAAGAACAACACCAAAACTGTAAACGTCACCCCTGCAAGTTGCTGTTAACGTCTGACTATATTCAGGAGGAATATAACCTAAAGTTCCAACCAAATCTGTTGTGACATGAGTATCATAAGGACGGAGAAGTCTAGAGAGACCGAAATCAGCCAAATGAGCTTCAAATTTTTCATCCAGAAGTATGTTGCTGGATTTTACATCTCTATGAACAATATGTGGCTCGCAAACCTTGTGCAAATAAGCTAATCCACGCGAAGCACCTTGAGCTATCTTAACTCTAACATCCCATTTAAGTATTGAACCCTTATCAACACTCTCATGAAGCCAGTAATCCAAGCTTCCATTCTCCATGTAAGAGTAAATTAATAATCTATCATTACCATGCCGGCAATAACCTTGAAGAGAGACGAGGTTTTTGTGCTGAGCTCTAGAGAGGGCTTCTACTTCTGCTTGGAATTCACGTTCCATCTGACCACAATCTCCGGAAAGCCTTTTGATTGCAGCTTTTGTACCGTTTGGAAGGTTGGCTTTGTAAACCAGCCCAAATCCACCACAACCAATTATGTTGGCTTGGTTGAAATTGTTTGTAGACTTTAATAAGTCAGTAACAGTGAGATCCTTGCAGTCTGAATTCTGGAAAAGCACCAATTTTGACGAAGCAAGTGCTTCAGATAATCTGCGTGGCCGACTCAGTTCCTCATCTAGATCATCAATTGGATCCCCACCACTCCTCTTTGACATTTTAAGCAGAGCAAATGCAAATAGTAATGCAATCCCAACACCTATACTGAATGTTATGCCAATGATGCTGCCTCGACCAAACTTACTGTTCGAACCAGATGGAATGGCAGGCTTCAGCTTACTATTAATGGTATCACAAGGAGAATTTATTTCCCCACAAAGACCAGGGTTACCCTCAAAGCTAGAAGTAGGAAAGCTATAAAACTGTCCTCCGGTTGGAATTATTCCCTGCAAGTGGTTATTTGCCACACTAAACTTGGACAGGAATGTGAGTTTCTCAAATGATCCGGGGATTGACCCATATAGATCATTGGATGACAAGTCTAAAACTTCCAAGTTCTTTATCTCCGAAATAGAACTAGGGATGGTTCCAGTAATGTTGTTCCTGCTCAAATCTAATACATGGAGCTGTTTCAGTTGTCCAATTCCAGGTGGGATTGTTCCATTTATCTGATTGTTGCTCAAGAGTATTGATGGGGGGAAACTTGAAGCCTGGTTGTACGGCAGACCATTAGCACTCCGGTTTCGCTTTACATATAGTGGAATGCCAGCAGAGGCAGTGAGTTTGGAGGAACTGCAATTTGTAGAAATGAGGCTCTTTAGTTCTGTTAAGCTTCTTGGGATTTCTCCTGTAAGAGAGTTATTTGAGAAATCCAAGTAAAACAATTCCTCCATCTGACCAATCCAAGGAGGAATATTACCATCCAAGTGATTCCATGACAAATCAAGAACTTGCAACTTCTTGCAACTCAACAACCAAACTGGGATTTGGCCCTTAAGACCACAATTTCCAAGTCCTAAAACCATCAAGCTCTCAAACCCACTCACATTTTTCGGAATTTCCTCACCAATGAAATTCTTTGTAAGGATAAGAGTGGTAAGATTTTTGCACTGCTGCAACACAGATAGTGCCCCAGGTAAGTCCAAAAAGCTATTGTTTGACAATGAGAGAAACAAGAGAGATGATAGCTTTGAGTAGCTCTCAGGAATTTGTCCGGTTAATTCATTCTTAGCCAAGCTCAAAATTTTCAATTCATGGCAATCAGATAAGGAATTCGGAAGGCGCCCTGTAAAATGATTGGTGGCAAGGTCAAGGGTACAAAGACTAGACAAGCCAGTGAAATTTAGATCAATAGGACCGGTTAAAGAATTGTTTCGAAGATCAAGTACACGGAGCTTTGAGCATAGAGCCAAACTCAAAGGCAGTGACCCTGAAAATGAATTTGAGTGTGCCACAAAGACTTTAAGTTTTGTAAGGTTCCCAAATACATTAGGAAGTTCACCTGAAAACCGATTTCCAAAAATAATCAAGTGGCTGATGCTAGTGAGCTTACACAGTTTCTCACTTAACTGGCCCGAGAAGTTGTTCCCAGAGAGTGTGAGTTGCTGCAAAGATGACATTGAATACAAGGAATCCGGAATATCACCTCCAAGCAAATTGTAATCCACATGCAATTGCGAGAGAGAGTAGCTGTAATGACCCAAGTCTTCAAGACTGCCCACAAAATGATTCATTGACAGATCAAGAATCTGAATCCCATTAGAGGCACTCCAGATTCGAGAATTAAACATGCCAGTGAATGAATTATTGCTTATGTTGAACACTGCAAGATTTGGAAACCCCCCCAGCTCTAATAAGCTCCCATTGAAAGAATTGCTAGACAAATTTAATGATTGGATCATTTTCAAACTAGCAAGCACCCCTGAGACTGGTCCTGATAGCATGTTATGGCTGAAATCAAGAACTTTCAGCTGCTTCAAATTTGAGAGCTCAACAGGCAATCCTCCTTCAAGATGATTGCAAGAAAAGTCAAGCAATTTCAGCTGATCCAGACGTCCTAAAGAGCGAGAAATTATCCCTTCCAGACCCTTTTTAGGCAAAATCAACATGGTCACTCTACTAGCAACAGATACATTACTCTCATGTCCACAGATAACACCATCCCATTGACAGCACATGGATTCATTGGACCATGATGTGATGATAGACCCATTTGTGAGCTTTCCAGCAAATTCTTTTAGCGCCAACAAATCACTTGGATCACAAGATTGAGTTGAGGCTTTGAGACCCAAAGATGAACAAACAAAGAAAACTAAGAACACCCATTTGAGGTAAGTCATTGAGACAAATCCCGTCACCACCATTGTAGAAACCAAAGAATCCCAACTTAAATCAAGGCTAATACAACCATAGAGTTACTTCACTCTGATATCGACGGGAATGCACTACTTCTAAAATACAAGAAGAATTCCAAATGAAGAAAACTTAGCTTACATTCCCACATCCCAAAAGAACACCAAAACCTCAACTTGCAACTTGCAACTTGCAACTTGCAACTTGAAAATGAAGCAATAATGAGAAGACTAATGGAGATCAGCAATTCCCACCTGAAACAAATCCCCAGAACATATAAATTAAGAAACAAAAAAATTAGAAATCTGCAAGTGATGATAAAACTACCCATATGGAAAGAGAACTCACAAATTAAAATAATTGAATACCGAAAGGAGTAAAGAACCAACTAACAACAACTTCAAGGGCAGCAATAACACTTACCATAAAATAAGAGTGAATGATCACACCTGGTAAGGCCCAACAGAGATATCCAGTCCCCACAAGATAATTAAAACCCTTGACCAAAATCAAAAGACCTAAAAACACCTAAGCACCAGACCATTCAAAGAGGGAATGAGACAGACCAAATAAGAAAACTTCGAACACTTCCAAAAACAACCAAAAAAAAAAAAAAGATGCTTTTTCCAAGCTAATCAACAATTACCATCACTAAATACAAGATCCCAAAACCACAAACACTATAGATTTGAGTGTGTACACATGCCTGAGCCTGAGTCCAATGAGCCTACTAAAGGAAGAAACTTTACCGGTCTAAACCTACAAACCAAAACGCCCCACAATGAAAAAACATGAGATTTCACAAGTAAAACCATCACTTGTGAATGAATTAATAGTTTCCTGTATATCCAACATGAACAGTGAACACTTTTTTCCACAAATGGTACTCTGATTTCAAAACTAGACGCCTCTTTCTCTCTCTTTACTTTGTTATTTCCAAACCCAAAGCCTACTAAAACACATACCGAAAGAACCTGCAGCAAAGGAAAAGAAAGAAAGAAAAAGAAAGTGAAGAGAGAAGAGAAACTGAAGAGGATATTTCAAATCGAAGGAACAGTCGCAGAGTAGGGACAGAGAGAGAATACAGTGTGACAGTGCAGTACAAAAAAGGAAAGTTCTTTCTCTTTCCTAGAGAATCTATATTTTATTGGTGGGTTTGACAAAAACAAAATACTGATCAGTGAGCTGCACCTTCTGCACAACTCTAAATGCGGTTAGGGAGTGATTTTGAAACGAAGACATATGATGATGAGTTGAGCTGACCTTTTTGACAATTCTTACGTCGTAGTTTCCTTTGGCTTTAGCTTAACAGTAAATTATTGACAAGTGAGTTAAGTTATCTAATTTTATTTTATTTTCATCTGATTGTCAATACCTACATTTGTCTGTTCCTTGAGAAAGATACACTGTTTAGTTGATCATGTTGGTCATCTCTTCTATCTAAGCCTAGCACGTTTACAAGATGCGCTTGATAACCTTCATCAATTTGGATAGCCTCAACTTTTGTGACTTTCACATATACAAGTTTTCATGTTGTAAATTTTGTATCAATGTCCAATACAGTGGATGGTTAATCAATTATTTATACAAATAAATTAACTATACTAGTAGAGTAGTTAACAAAGAAGTAAAGTGGTAGAAATATAGTAAATAATTGGACGTAAGAGGCACGCGAATGGGTAGCGAGTAAGTGTGTGGGAAAAAGAGAAGAAAGGAGGGTCAAAGGTATTGCCGGATATAGGCTGTGGGAATGAGCGGCAGTTGGCGGACGTCACGGGCAAATGGCTTAATAAGTGAATGATATTAGATTTGGTATGGCTTTGGGTTGTCGGGTCAACTACTTCTTATACTAGTACAATATTTCATGTGAACTCACCAAACCCACCACCGCATTTCCTCCTTTCTAATTAATTTTATAATTAATTAAATTATATTTATATAACACAAGTTTAATAAGATAAGAACAAGTAATATTATATTATAAGTGTAATTTGGTTAATTTGGTTAACTTGGAGAAGAGTCAATAATTGACCCAAAAACCAATGAATTGAAAATGGGTTTGAAATATGAGAACCTAACTCTTACCAAACTTAAGACTTTTTTGATTATCTATAATAATAATAAGAATAAAAAGGAAAGATTGGCAAGCAAGCATACTAGGTGAAATGAAATAATTGTGACTCCTTTTTATGCATGGAAAAGAATATGGTAAATTTGATAAAAGTTAATGCTCAATTATGCTATTTTGGCAAAATATGACTAGTCATTATTAAACTTGTTAAGCAAGCTTACAAAAATCAATAAAATTATTTCATGCCATTAATTGATGGCAACACCCACAATAAGCACAACAATCATAACTATTTCATGTTTTCTTTTCCAATCGTTGACATTTTTCTAAAGTTGTAAAATTAAAATAAAAAAACACATTCCACTTTATCATGTTTATCATCATTTTCATTCATAACAAACACAATTAACAAATCACAAATTTAATATCAATTTCACATCACACACACTCACACATATTTTAAAGGAGAACTTGGGTTGGGTTAGTAAAGGAAATTGGTTGATTTTTTAAACATTTTTTTTAATAAAACTAACCCTCTAACTATGACTCACTCAATAAAAATGTGCATAGGGATAATATTTCAAAATTACGGACCAAACCTTATAATTTTGAAATATCGAAAAAATATCCTCCTATCAATCGTGTAAAATATTTTAAATAGTAAATAATTTACTATAATACAATTAGGAATATTAACATAATTTACTTATATAAGATTAGATTTAACTTCGATTAGTGATTGTTAGGGTGTGGGATGAGTATTTTTCAAATAATAGGGGGTCGGCTAATAAATATTGATATATCAAGAATATTTATGATTAACATTTTAAACAAGGAAAAAAGATTGCCGTCGATCATTTGTCACACTAGCAGCCATCAATGACAAATGATTACCGACTGTCGACCACATTGAATGCCGATCTTTGAGCTTCGTTCTTATTATTGAAAATACCATTAAAATGTTTGTTTCACCATCTACAAGGCCATAAAAAAATTGCTCGATCGTTTAACTCGAATTTGTCGAAAAAAAGTGAATTTATTATTGATAAATTTTGAATAGTTGTATAGATTAGTAAGCAATCATTCCAATAATGTTTTTATTGATCTAAACCGACATTGATGACCAACTGTTAACGATGTTTGGCAGCAGTTGGTAAGAGTGATATTTTTTGACATTACTCGTCAATCCAACATAATATATGACACAAAATTTGTAAGTTTAAAATTAAAATAAAATGACACGATTATTAAATGAATGATATAATACGTTTAATAATTGTGTTGGGTTATGGTTTAAAATTCTCGACATGTGAACTCATTTATGATATGATTATCTATTTAAATAATTATATCGTGATAACTCATTTATAATTTAATAAATTTATTTTTATATTTTAATTTTTTTATAGTTATATTTATTCAATTTTAAAAGATATTTAACTATATTTTTTAAAAAATGATTAGTATTTAAGAAAATATTATCATAAGTATTATAAAAACATATTAAAATATAAATAAAAATTAACAGCCCATTTAACCGTTTAATAATTGTATCGAATTAGGATTTTCATTTATTAACATGATTATTAAATTGGTCAGGTTTTGGTTGACATATTTTGATATGATGCAAATATAACACGACACAAATACAATATAATAACTCGAATTGTCACCTTTAACAATTGATGATAGAAATAATGACGATTGAAAAAAAATTGTATTTATAATAATAAATTAATACAAATAATACAATAAAAATATTAAAATATAAATTTAGTACAAATATATCATTGTATTAAATTTAATACACTGCAATTCAATGTAATACAATACAATTTCATATATTTATTTTATTACATTCTAGTCTAGTATGTGTCACCAAACGTGTCCTTAATAAATTTACCAAGGTTTTGGAAAAATACTTGGTAACATTACTTGTAAATGGGCTTTCGGCATGTACCCAACATATGCTCAATGGGTTCAGACCCATTTATAATTTAACATCTTTGTGTGTATAGGGAAATGGGCCGATCCTGAAGGCACATTAGAAACGGATTTTATCGTGGGCCTTTAAAGGACCCAACAACATTCAACACTATATATTAATATCATAAAGCAAAAGACATTCAATTTGTACTTAAACGAGTTCACAATCATAGAGCAAATACATTGTGTATACATCTATTTTTCTTTTTTATTTTTTTTAATTAATCATACCTATTCTTGAATTGTATAAGATCTAAAATTTTGTGTTATCGAATTCAAAATTTTAAATCTTTATTTATTTATATTAAATAGTATGTTAATCTTTATTCGAAACAATTAATACACTTTTAGTATATAGTTATATATTTAAAAGAAATTAAATATTATACTTTATTATTGATTTTCAACCATATAAATTCATACAACGTCGAACATTTGTTGTTCGAGTGTGAGTTCAAAATCTCGAACTTAGGTTCAATTTCATATCAATAAGAAATAGGGTACGGTTACCTTGAAGAGAAAAAAAATATATAATATTTTTGATTTTTATATTAATTATTTTATTTTTTTAAATATTTATTTTATGGTAAGAGAGTGTAAGAAATAAAGTTGAATTGGTAAGAAAGAATTGGGTATTAAATAACGTAAACATAATCTATCAACGTTTGCTACGTGGCGCGTCAAAGAAATTGGTTGCATGGTTGGACAAAATCCTCATCAACGAACTATCTCTTCCTGATATTCCAACGCGAATCAACAGAGCGTGAAGTTCAGCACCCGTTCTATTCTTGTATTGGTTAAAAACTCATTGCTAACAATCGCGTAGACTTTGCTTGCTGCTGTTGGAAATGGCTGAGATGAAGATGATGGGTGTGGTGGGCAGCGGTCAAATGGGCTCAGGAATCGCCCAGCTCGGTGCCATGCACGGCTTGGGCGTCTGGCTCGTCGACACAGACCCGGATGCTCTTGTTAGAGCAATGAAATCTATCTCCAGCTCCATCCAGAAATTTGTCTCCAAAGGCCAACTCTCTCAGGCAAGCTGCTGCGTCTTTGTTGACAAGTTTTGTTTGTTTTGTTGCTTTCAATTATGATGAATTTTATTCTAGTGATCGTGGTTGGTTTGGTTCTGTGTGTAGTACCATATTTTAACTGATTGTGTTTTGTTGGAAAAACGTTGTGAATTGTAGGCTTTGTAAGGTTGTGATTAAGCACTCTGCTATGTGTTTCTCATTGTGGGAAGGAACCAGAAATTTATTTTTTACCTTGGACTTAAAATTTTGTCTGCAAACAATTATATTTTATTGAAAGTTGACTATGGTTAATATGGATGAATTTTTTCTTGATGCATAGTTTTGTGTTATAATTAGAGTTTTTTTTTTTTTTTTTTTAATTTTTATTTCTATTACACACTTTGTTATAGTTTACCTTTAGAATTCACCAGAAAAAAATTGAGCTTGAAATGTACTTAACTAGCTTGTTCAAGATTTTGTGTGTATAAATTAGGCCGAGCTTGTGCCTGCTCAAGTTTCTCAAATATATATTTAACATTCGTTCCTGTGTTAAAATATCAAATAATATATGTACAAAGTACTATGAAATTTGGCGCTCATAGCATAATCCGAAAAGTCAACTTTGGTTGATTTTTACCTTTGTGTCTTATTAGTTTCTCTAGAGATTATCCAACATATATTTGTTTTCCTTAATTTGCTGCTCAAGCTTAATGCTGAGTGCTGACATATGAGTCTTGCCGGACTAATAACTTCAGTCAGAAACAAATAGGAGAGCTTAGGATTATTTCAGTTGAACTGAAATCTGTATTTATGAATTGCTGACTTTCAGTGGAATGATTATCTTTCCTGATTATTCCGTGTGTTTGGTTGTAAATGGAAAATTTGTTGAGAATTAATGGTGTCTCTGCTTCTTTTGAACTGATGTGACATTACATTACTTTACTTTTTTCTATACAAGATGGGTGTGCTGTGAGTTCGTGTTTAATTTAGGACAGAAAAATCTTGGTCCTTATAAATGCTAAGCACTAAATAGATGTGATACCTACATAGTCAGTAATTCCTTTAATCTTTTTGTGATTTTAATGACAATTGCTTTGCGGGAGGACGTACTTGATTTAGATTAGGTCCAACACTTAACAGGCAGTGCTGATTCTGAGACATCTAAGGTGTACCTCAACTGTTTTATATAATGTTTTAATTTGAAGAACTCTCTCATCTTTACTTAACAGGCAGTCGGTAATGATGCTCTGAGACGTCTAAGGTGTACCTCAAATCTGGAAGATCTTCATTCAGCGGATATTATAATTGAAGCTATTGTTGAATCTGAAGATATAAAGAAGAAGTTGTTTTCTGATCTAGATAAAATTACAAAAGCTTCTGCTATTTTGGCTTCTAATACAAGTTCCATATCTATTACTCGTCTAGCATCTGCAACCAGTAGAACATGCCAGGTGACACTCAGAATATCTGATAACAACAGTTTGTTACACAAGCCACTGAATTGATTTATTTATTTTTTCATTTTATTAATCTTGGAAACTTGGAATACCGTATTTAATATGCGTACTTAGAGTAGAGTAGATTAATATTGGTATTTGAATTCCATTGGTATCATTTTCATGAACTATCTTCAAATATGACTTTTTTGGAACCTGGTTGTCATTTTCAGAGAACTATGGTATGTATTATATCAATTTAACGAATACGTTCAATTGGCACTTTTTCTTTGTTTTTTTTCCTTTTCTGATGGTTCCTAATATAGTTATGGCAGCTTGACTTCACTGGATTATTCATTTGTGCTTCACCATTGATCTCTTAGTCTAGTCCCCCATCTCAAACTCAATGTTATAACAGTTTTTGATATAGTGTTTCTCATGTAACCTAAAAGAGTTGAATGATGGAGTTTAAGTTTTACAAACAGTTTCTATTCACCTTAACACCTCCTCTCTTTGTTGTTGGCTGCATTTTCCTTGACATGGATCATCAGTTTTTTCCATCATTACACTATATTCTGACTTTTTGTTCATGTATTTCACTACAATTAAATTAACATTGTGTCCAATTTTGTGAGATTAGAAGTCTCATTAAGCAGAAGGAAATGTTATCTGCAGGTGATTGGTATGCATTTTATGAATCCTCCTCCTATAATGAAACTAGTCGAGATTGTGCGAGGTGCAGACACATCAGATGAGACCTTTAGAGCGACGAAAGTCTTGGCAGAGAGGTGACTGATCAAATAATATTGACCATAGAAATTGACCTCCTTTTTCCCCCCTCTCATTTTTCCTGTCTTGCTACTTTGTAGTTAAAAAAAATAAGCAATTGCTTCCCCTCCATTCTATACATGTGTGGATGCAAGAATACCTAGAAAGTGGCTGAGGGTGGGCATGCTTCTGTTTATGTATATTTGATCTGCTATTACACAACTTTGACTTCTGGATTTTCAGGTTTGGCAAGACAGTGGTATGCTCTCAGGATTATTCTGGCTTTATCGTGAACCGGATCTTAATGCCAATGATAAATGAAGCATTTTTCACTCTCTATACTGGAGTGGCAACAAAGGAGGACATTGATGCAGGGATGAAGCTTGGAACAAACCAACCTATGGGTCCTTTACAACTTGCAGATTTCATTGGGCTAGATGTCTGTTTATCAATAATGAAAGTTCTTCATGCTGGTCTTGGAGACAGTAAATATGCTCCATGTCCTCTTCTTGTACAGTATGTCGATGCTGGTCGGGTTGGAAGAAAGCAAGGTATTGGAGTTTATGACTACCATAAAGTACCTGAATCAGTAAAACCTTCTCCTCGTCTTTGAAATATTTGCATTATTAGAACAATACGGTTTGCAGCAGAGTGCTTTAGTAAATATGATGTTCATGTTTTTAGTCAAGACGATTGGTTTTGTGCAACAGGTTACTCTCAGCTATCCACCCCTAATATTACCTTTTACGTATTTCTTTTCGTTGTTGTCATCTATGCAATAATATTAAAGGGTGCGAGACTCTCCAAATGGGAGAAGTTTGCTTGCAGTAATAACAGAAACAAAGGGAAAATGACAATGGAAATACTTTGTACGTCAATATGTATTTATTTCTACCCGTAATTCCGTAATTTCGTATTTTTGCTCCAAATATAGTTCTGAAATTATTACGTATCTTTTTCACTATTTTCCCTTCATTTTGGAATATATTTGCATGTTTCCTTCTTGCCCCTAAAACTTTTATCCGTATTAACAGTTTGATAGAACTTGGTAGTTAAAATCTCCTTGAAAGGCAGCTTCACATCTAATTGGATGTTACTGAGATTCTGAATTCACAGTCAGGGATGCTGTTGTATTTACTTGTCCAAGTTGATTGCCAAGCAGCCGTAATAATAAACAACCAAACATCAATCAGAAATTACATGGTTTTTCAACCTTTACCAAAAAGTGGAGGAGATTTGGTAACCAATAAAGCAAACAATAATTCAAGAGAAACATCATTCTCACTTTCTCAGGTTGGAATAAGCTTCTGCTTATTCAAGGATGAAAAGTAAACAAGGAAAGAGAGAAAATTATTAAAATCATGCTTGGATTTAAGCAGATTAATCATCCAAGCTTTGGAATGTATCAATCCATTTCAAAATTAAAACAACAACGTTTCCTTTAATAATTTTATGTCCTCGCACTAACAGCAACAAGTTTTCAACCTTTAACCGCATGGTATTGTCGAATATACAACCTTTATCGCTTGCCAGCTTGGAGAATCTTTCTGTGTGAGACAAAGAAATCTAATTGAGCCCCAAAATTTCAATTGAAGTGACCCACAAAAGAGAGCCTGTAGAGAGTATTAACTTCATCTTCATCATTGATGATGCAAGGCCAGCCCCACATTACCACCCCTTAGCCTAAAGTTGTCATTATCAGGTGGCATTAACTTTTGAGGGAAAGTGGTTGAGGTGAAATCCATGAATAACTAAAATACTAAAAAAATAAAATAAAAAGGAAAAAAGAACAACATTATTAGATAAGAAAGCAGATAGAAAGGGATTGCAGAGCTGAGAGCTGGAATTTTTCTATACTTTGAGAAGGAGAAAGGAGGAGCAATGAAGTTCTTGTTCCAGTGCCCATGTTGCTCTTGTTTCTGCTTCGTGAAGCCGAAGGCCGGCAAACCGAAGATCAAGGATGCCAAGGAAGCCAAGGAAGCCAAGGACGCCAAGCCAGAAAAAGAAGCCAAAGCAGAGTGAAAAATGCAGTCCCATTAGGCTAAAACTATGCATGGAACTGCTTTAATAGATATGCATATGACTTTCTTTGTTTTCCTTCTTATTCTCTTCGTTATGTAGAAGTAAATTAGTTCTCTGTAGCTTGCATTTCCATCAAAAGTTCATGTGAAATGCTGGCTTGGTCAGATCCTTTCATAATTTGTCAGTTGCTTATGATTCTATTTGTAGTAATTTATAAAAGAATAATATTCGCAATGCCCTCTTGCCTACGTTTTCCATAATGTATTAAAATTCAGTTGATTTTCCAGTTGCATAAATTGTTTGCTCCTCCATTATTAACGGATCTAGTCTGGGTTGGACAGTCACTAATTTTCTCATGGTAAATGCATTCCCTTGTCAGATTCTGCAGGTCTTTTTTATTTTAGCGTTATAATGCACCATTTTATTTAACATTTGGAATCTAAGGTTCAGATTGTTCATTTCTATTATATTGTTGAAGCTAATTAGTTGATAATTAAACTAGGAAGTAATTATAACTTAAAAAAGTATAGGAAATATTTTGCAGCCCGTCAATCTTTGGAGTTTCATAACAAAATTTAGCAAAATCATTGGCATTAATACAGATATAACCACAATTCTTGCAATTCCTAGATGAATTACTTCTGATAAGATGTTGTATATGAACGTAAACACATTTTGGGTAAATATTTTTCTGAAGAAGAAAGTAAACATCAGACAATTTGATTCATGAAATGTCCCTGAGGAAAGTAGTTTAGGACAATTTTCATGAATGGGCCATTGGAAAGATAAATGAATAGGTTCTTTCTGTACTAATATTGAGGGTGCTCTTTAATATTTGGTCACTATTTGTTCACCATTATCATCAAGTATAAGAAATACAAAGAAGCAGCATTTGAAAGAATTGGAGAAGAGAAGACAACAAAAACAGGATCAGAATGTTAGCGAATACGCGTTTAGATAATCCCACGTCACCGTTGTTAGAAACTGGAGATAATAATCATGGAGAAAAAAAAAAAAACAGGTGGTAGCAGAAGGTTTTGGAAGTTGAAGAGCCAAGAATCAAGTTTTTTTTTCGCTGCCAATGATTCTTGCTAATGTTTTCTTGTTATGCAATCCCTATTGTTTCTATCATGTTTGCCGGTCACCTTGGTGAGCTTGAACTTGCTGGTGCAACACTCACTGAAATTGCTTTTATGTTAAGCTCTGAATCATGCATATTTCTTCATCAACCTCTAAGATTTGTAGTTTTGACGAGTAGCTTCTTTGCTGTAAGTGGAGAAATATAATCAATTTCAGCACTCTGATGTGGCAAATATTTTTGTTTTTCTATTGGTCATTGGTAGCTTCCCATTTGACAGAATTTAAACAGATTTGCTCCAGCAGCTCGGATATTTTTGTTTCATCAGATAAATTGTGTTTGTTTTGCAATATTGAAGTCATATGAGAAAGTTTGATTTCATGAATGACACGAACATATGTAAGAATATGAATATGCCATGCCATGTCAAGTTAGATGATGCACAAAGTACAATTGTAGTGATTAATTGTTATTATGTTATTAATTACAATAGGATTATGCATTTTAAGGTTTCTTCATACACAATCAGTTGTCATGCCACTGGCCTTCTTCTCACCTTTCTCATTGGTCTTCCATTTTGGCATTGCATATGCTTTAGTTCGTTGGACCTCCCTTGGTTTCAAGGGAGCTTCACTGGCAGCTTCAGTTTCGTTATGGATATCGGTTCTTCTTCTGGGAATTTATGCCCTTCGTACAAAGAAACTTGAGCATACATGGAAGGATTTTCTTATGAGTCATTCAGTTTCATCATCACCAACTTAAACCTCGCCCTGCCCTCTGCAGCAATGGTGTGGTAAGTTGCTCCAAATTTACACTACATTTCTTGATGATCTATTCTAATAGAAGCATAGCCTCACTTATCTGCGGATGTTTAAATAAAAGAGAATTTGGTTTACAGCTTCTTGTGATGGAATTAGAGTTAAAATTTGGACTGGTTTTTGCAAGGGAAAACTTGCCGTGATTTCTGTATTGAAGATGATAAAACTCAAGTTACAAAAACTTGCCAATACAGCAAGAAAAGAACGAATATATAGTGCTACAAAAAATGCATAACCTAGAAACCCTAAAAACAAAGGTAACAAAAATGTACAATGAGAATTGTCAGAGAGGGGGGTGGCTGAGGCTGCTCTGCATACTGAAGCTAGGTGAGGTGCTGCAATTGCTGCATTGTGCTTGTACAAAATAAGATGTCTTCTTCTGTTTTGCTTTTGTTTTGCATGACTTATGGGCTGACTAAAATTGTTATGAGTTGGGCTTGCTTCCTTCAGTCTCGGCTTAATTTAAAAGGCCCAACACTTAACATATTTACTTCAACTATTAGGAATTGACAGATAACTAAATTCTCTTGAATTTGGAACATTCTTTGTGTTAGTCCAGTAACCATGCATGATTCCTGAGTTTGAAAGATTCCACGCTGTTCAAGAAAATTAAAAAAACCCAGTTGCCTGAAATCACCAATACTGATTTTGATTTAAAAGAATTCCAGTGTGGCATGTGATATTCATGTATGAAATAGCCAATAGCAATTACTTTAATTGCAGGGTTAACATCTCAAAAGTTGATCAATTGGGAGGAATAGAAGTGTGAAATGGAATTGAATACAACATAATGACCTTGTTTATTTTTATTCATACCTTCTCAGCTTGGAGTACTGGGCTTTGAGATTCTTGTGTTCTTAGCTGGACTGATGCCAATCTCAGAATTAACTACTCCATTGAATGCAATGTGGTAAGCTTAAATCTCTCTCTCTCTCTCTCTTTGGTATCCCTTCTTGCAATCTCGATAACATTAGATTTTCTGCAAGGCATCTCAGCAGCTTTTCAACATCCATTTTTTTTTTTCTAAAGAAATGCTTAATTCTATACACACACACACATAAAATTTGACAACAATGCCAGTGGGGAAATGGTGCATGGGTGGCAAGAGGATATGTTGGCTAACTTGACAACACTCTTATTTCATTGCCATGCCAATTGCAGTACTTCTTGGATTTAAGTCGAAGCTTTATGCCAAGGTGAGACAACATTAATTGTAATAGTTGGAGTTTGTTCATCACACACAATTCCTCCAGCATATCAAACATTAATTGTAGTAGTTTTCTGTGAATATGAATTGTTTCTAAAATCTAAAATTTAAAGTCAGTTTGTCAGCAAGGCTCATTTGTCAAATGATCATGATTTTCTTGATTCTCTGTGGCCATGGATTTGGTGCCAACCATACAAACTCTCATGGATATTTATAAGCATCATGTGTCAATATCATGAAACTCATTGGCCGGTCCTCTTTAGTATTTTGTCGATATTCAAAATAGCCATCAAAACTTATCTGCTCACTAATGGGCCCTCTTTAATACATCTTTCACTTGACTTCCCTCTCCATTACCTTTAAGGGTAATTTACATGTAACATTAAAGTTCCCGTTATTTTTCTAAACATCACAAAAATCCAAAATTATTCAATTTAATCAATTAAGTCCTCCAAATTTTCAAATCACTCAAATAAAATCTTTTCTTTTTTGGATTGATCGGTAACCCATTTAACTATTATGTTAACAGAATACAAAAAGACTATTTTATCCTCCTAAAATGCAAGAAGACAAAGTTGACCTCATATATGAAAATAAATTTTCTAAGGGTGTTACACGAAAATTAAATTATTAAATAAACGATACAAATTTTTTAAAATTCAACAGTTAAATTATTTTCTCTATTCAATTTAAATTTGTATGCAGTTAAGGG
>JAXCLQ010000005.1:16438590-16492573 GCA_035584115.1 Cedrela odorata | reverse complement strand
ATGCTTTCAACTATATGGTGAAACAGTAAACAAAGTCAAAGTGGATATAACATGCTCGGCACCAACTATAAAATATGCGTTAACCGTCCACCAAACTTGTTTGTTTGATAAAAATCCCAAGGAGAAACTCTTGAGACTTCATTAAATGAGTGGGGAGGGAAGGACTAGGTCTTAGGCTCAGTCCTTACCAATCAACCACCAAACAGAATTTAAGGGTAAAAATGAAACGGGTCATAAAAAACATTGCATACCAGAAAATGAATGAAGCAACCATCAAGAATACAATAAAATTAACCTTCAAGAAGCGTAGTCCTGTGAATAACAGAAAATCGGATACCCATTCTGAAGACTGCTACAACCCTGAATTACATTTTTCGCAAATTCTGACATTCCTCTCTTACCCACAACCTTCTGCCATAGAATTTGAACATTTATCCATCCAGACCAAGGCCCCTTGAGGACCACCCAAACAGAAGCCTCAACCAATGTCTTCACAAACTAAGACTATTTTGAAGAATATAAAGAAGAATGTTGGACTTTTGAAGAACTTAATTGCCCAGTGTCGATAACCATGATGATGTTTATATCAGGCTTTTGAAATTCAATGTTTAAGTAATTGAGACATGTCCTTGGCTTATTTATTACTTGCAAGGTATGACTATTAAGAACATCTACCCACAAACTCATTACTTGCAGAAAATTTGATCTACAATTGCATTGAAACGGTATCAACATTATCAAGTCCCAGAGAGTTTTCCAAATCATAAATCGAAAAGTATAAAGAGCAAGAATAACTAAAGTGTACAAAGAACCTCCATCGTTTTGATAACTACAAACTGCACCTTCCAATAGCGGATATCAAGATCAGACCTTTTAAATCTTCATAACAGCTACAGAAACTTGAAAATGCTCTCCCTAATAATAAAGATATATCCACATATGGAATGAGATATGATACTGACCTCATATGGATAATCCTTCTTTCTCATAACATTGTAGGCTTTCCACGGAGGTTCCATGATCTGCAGAAAGGATGTCAGTATTGTAGGACCCAGTACAACTAATTTAGCAATGTAACAAATATCTAAAAATTGCAGTACACTTCTCGCATTGGGAATTCGGGGTGTCAAACACTGGATAACACAACTAGCCTTTCCACCTTGTCCAACACCGATATGGACAGTTATAGGAGAATGCACTTTCTTTAGCCTAAATTATGGGTCATATTTTGAGGCACTTTTTTATTAGTAGTTGCCAATGGTGAATCATAATTAGAGCTAAAATAGCTAAACAAATTAACAAATTATGAATTCAAAACAATGTGATTATTCACCAAACACATAGAAAAAAAAAATCATTTTTTGAATTATCACACAAAAACCCTCTGAATTTGAATGTGTGGAATGAAAAGATAAGCGCTCACAAATACAGACACATCAGAAAGCTTGGAAATGAACTCGGGAAGTACGAAGGCCATGAGGAGCGGAGCCAACAATGTCAAAAGCGAGAGTGGAATGAGACAAAACGAACTTTAACGGGAACTCGAAAATGTCATCGAGTTGTTGACCATAATGAGCTGTGAAAGAGTTTGTACTGAAAATCTGTGAACCGTTTCACTCTCTTTATCAGACGGTCCGGGCCTGCCCCTTGACATCGCTCAACATCACAATAAATAAAGTTGCGTATGTGTGTAGGGGGTCATGTAACTTATGTTATTGCGATTCACGGGCTATCCCCTGGCCCTGGCCCCTGGGTTTTGGATAAGCTAGCTCCATTGCAATTTCATCATAGCTGCCAAATAAACGATTAACTATTTACATGCACATACAATGAGAGTTAGACATTGCAAGAAAATTTTATAAATTAATGTTAAATAAAAAAAATTAGTTCATTATTTATTTATTTATTATTAATTTATATTTTTTTTAATATTAATTAGATAATATCGTTATATTTTACTTAAATTCTTCCCCCCTCTAAATCTAGACATGGCATGTTCTTATGCCAATTATTGTTAGGTATTGGCATTTCCCATGCCACAATAATTAATTACTCCAACAAAATGTTCATACCTGTCTATTGGTTTAAATTAATTGATTAATTAATTATTATAATTAATTACTAATTAACCAATTCCACTAATCCCTAATTACAACATTAATAACCCAAAGTTAATTAATACTCGAAATTCCGAAAACAAATCAAATTATAAGAAATTTTCAGAGACGCCCACGTGGTCAAATTTTTGACAAATATCTCAGAAATAAATGTGGTGGGATTACCTTTTTAACCTTAATAGAAGCAAACAAATTCAGTCTCTCACCAGCACCATGTCTTCTCTCTAACAAAAAAAATATAAAAGAGAGAACAGAACAAATTCAGTTCATTACATTTTCACCATAAGCTCAACATCAACTCTCTCTTCTTTTCTGAAAAGCAATGGCAACGATGGCAGTGAACGGAGCAGTGAAGCTGGCGGTTCCTGCAACGCATACAGTGGCGTATTTGGAGAGCAAACCAATGAAGGAGACGAGAGCGTTGGTATCAGAGCTTTGCCGTCAGTTCTACACCCTTGGATGGGTGTCTGGGACAGGTGGCAGTATCACCATCAAGGTCCATGATGACTCCATCCCTAAACCTCAACAGCTCATCCTCATGTCACCTTCTGGTCTGTACTCACTCTCGTTTCACAGCGTTTTTTTTTTTTTTTTGGCTTTTTTGGGTTCTGGGTATTTGTTGTTTGATTCTTATTTGGTCGTTTTTGTGTTTATTGAGCTCAGTTGGTCATGTTTGTATTTAGATTTACTTTATTATTCTTTATTGATGCTTATGTGGTGATGTGTATATTAGATTCTGTTGATTTCTGGATGTTTATTATTTACGCTCAATAATGCGTCGAAGCTTAATTGTGCATCTGTTGTATACGATTTGAGCTGTTTGATCGATGTCTGGACATTTTTTTAAACGCTATTTTACCTCTGCGTACTTGTACATTACTGGAGCTTAAATCTGCCCATGTCTCATTTTCTTTTATTTTCTTTTTTTCATTTTATGTTTTTTGATTTCCAAGTATGTATATTTTGTAGCTCAAATGCTAATAATTGTGTGTTCTTTACTGTCTGCTATCATTTATCAGTATCTAGTGTCTAGCGTCTAGCCCAGTTGTGAAATTTGTTTGGTCTGTTTATGTGTTGTTTGATTTCTGGGTATGTTAAATTTAGCTTAATTATGTAATTTTTCCTCTGTGTCTTTTTCCTCTATAGCTTGATTTCCGAGTATCTGTTATTCAAGCTATATTATGTCTCTTTTCTATTGTTTGTTTGTTAGATTTCCGGATTGTTGTTTTCATTCACGCTAGGCTGGGTATGTTTCTCTCTTCAATCTTTGGGGGAGTGTAATTCCTATCAAATTTGAGTTAGAAGGGTTGTTTCATGTTGGTCAATTGTACACGCTGCTTAAGCTCAAGCCATTATGTGTATTCTTCTGAGCTTTCTAATTTTCAGGCATTTATTACTCGAGCTAAATTATATGATGTCTGTATTCTTATGTACCATTTGAATTTGATCTCTGGATTTGTTTTTCTTTTTCTGTTGGATACTGTTTGATTTCCGTGTGTGTATTATATGGCTTAATCATGAGTCCATTCTGAATTGTTTAATTACCGGGTTGTTATTCATGGGTCAATTAATGTTAAGGAATTTTTTCCTCTTTGTTTGATCTTTTGGATATGCAATTTAAGCCCACTCCATGTTTGGGTTGGCATGTGGATAGGTGTCCAGAAGGAGAGAATGGAACCAGAAGACATGTACGTGTTATCTGGAAATGGGACTATCTTGTCTTCACCATCTCCGAAGCCATTCCCACATAAGCCTCCCAAGTGTTCTGATTGTGCCCCTCTTTTTATGAAGGTATCAGTTAATTTTCATGCAGATTGAGTTGCTCTGAAAGCAATGTAAACTTGAATTGGGGATGTCTACTGTTGTACTTTAATGCATGACACATTGATCTCTTGTATTGATATTTGATTATTATGATAATAATTGAAGCTTATGTTGTTGTTTTAAGCATGTTTCTCTGCTGTGGATTGGACTAGTGTAATTTGATTGTAAATGGCCATGATACTTTGGGCTTTCTGTGGAATGACTAATCTGATATTTGTAAACTGTTGTCTTGTTTGAGACATTTGGAATACACCTCATTTACTTTACACCTGTTTGCATTAATGATCCTTCTTATCCAAAAAAAAAAAATGAAAAAAGAATTAAAGTAAAAAAAGTAAAACAGATAAATCCATAGATCTTCCTCCTGACTTAATTAAACAATTATTAAGTGCTCAGTTCGTGTGTGACATTTCTCATTCTGCCGAAATATCTAACCTATGGGAGAGTATTGTTCGTAATTATCATCTTGTTAATCATAATTAATTGCATTTTCATCAGGATAACCTTTCTTCATTTTTCTCTTTGGATTTTTTGATTTCCTTTCATAAGATCAAATTAACACTTATTTCCTTGTGATCCAGGCATATGATATGCGTGATGCCGGAGCTGTTATCCACAGCCATGGGATGGAATCTTGCCTTGTGACAATGATCAATCCAATGTCAAAAGAATTTCGTGTAAATTTTTATTTTTCTCATTTTTATCTAACCGCAAAAATTTCCAATTTGTTCTTTTCTCCATTTTTTCCTCTGTTCCTTTCTTCACTATAGTATCTATATGCTCTCTTTTTCTACACCTGCTCCTCCTCCTTCCCATCTGAAGTGATTTGATATGGCTTTGTTGCATTAGACTGTCTTGTTAAGAAACTCGCGGAATCCTTTGGAAAAGGGTCAGAATGCATAAGTTATCTATATATGCGAGGAGAAGATTGGGAATGTGATACTATTAACACCCATATGTAACTTTCACAATGCACAGATAAATGTTGATGACATCAATTCAGGGGAATGCCATCTGGTCCACAATTTTATAACCTTAAACTTTTTTGTTTGGTTTTGCTTGTGCTTTTTCGAACTTACAGATAACTCATATGGAGATGATAAAAGGAATCAAAGGGCATGGTTACTATGATGAACTTGTAGTCCCAATTATAGAGAACACGGCCTACGAAAATGAGCTCACTGATTCTCTTGCTAAAGCGGTAAGTTTTTTATGTTTAGTTCTACAGTGCTTCTAATGTTAACTTTTCATGTTATATATTGAGTGGCATGATGCTGCAAAGAGAAATATGGCAAGTTTTTCTATGGATTGGAATCCAACAATGGACTTGTGATAGTTTCTTAGACGATTAGATTTCCGGATAAATGATTGCCCAAGTAACCTTTCTGAGATTTTCTTTTCCATAGTAGCTACCTCAGCATGTGTGGATGCATATCATTATTGATAACTGGCATGTCTTGTACTTGTCAATAAGACATGTTTCTACTGTTAGAATATTTTTGGATGATCCTGGATTCTTGCCTACTCTATGAATTGGTTTGTTTTAATTCTTTTGCCATGAATTTTTTTTCATTTCCTTGTGAAATACTGCTTTAGATTGATTGGATTTTCCTTTTTGGTCTTTCAGATGGAAGCCTATCCAAAAACCACAGCTGTGCTTGTTCGTAATCATGGCATATATGTTTGGGGAGACTCATGGATCAGTGCTAAAACACAGGTTTCTGCTACTTATGAATGGATTTGAATCAAGTTGATCTATTGCACAAAAAATTCTTGGGATTTTCTATGTTCTTTTTTTTTTTTTTCCTTTTTGGTCAATTTTTCAACAAAGTTTACTATTGTCTATAGAAGGTGAAAATTTTCCAACATTTTCCTGTTGGTGATAATCACTTTAAAGTTGTCCGAGTGTGTCCCAGAACTAAGCAGATCCCCGGTTAGGATTACTATTACTGACTCCTTGCCACTGTAATGTTAACTTGTTCAACCCTGTACTTCAATACTTACCTTCTAGAAGGATATTGGTTGAACGGAATGTTCAAAAAAAGTAGGCATGAATGTTCATAGGCTTTTTTTTTTAATTTCTAAAGATAGGTGTCTTGACCACCCCATAAGCAGTCCATCCCTGTTTTCTGCTTGAGCGTATGTATTGACGTGTCCTTTTTATTCGAAATAGCTTGCTGTAAGTTGACTTGCCATGTTGATGTAGTTGTAAAAATATAATAGGTGTATTCCTTACCTTTAGTTGGTTGTACATTCTTCAGGCTGAATGTTATCACTATCTCTTTGATGCTGCCATCAAACTTCATCAGCTGGGCCTGGACTGGTCTTCTCCTACTCATGGTTCGATTCAGAAGTTCAAAGGAGTTTTAGGAAGCAATGGGAATGTAAATATGTCTACAAAGGCACAGACTGCAGACTCAGATTATGGTTCTGGTCCTTTGCCAGTAAGGATTTACATTTTCTAGTTTTCAAGAGACATATTGAGGTTTTGGACTCATCATTAACTCTCCTTCCATTCTAGTAATAAGAATCAGATGAAGCTCTGATTACCATTTGCGTCTTTGGCATTAAGAAATTCAAGAAAATCAGTGAGGCTTTACATTGTCAGAGTTACTTTTTCATTTTTCAATTATTTGGTTGCAGCGTTGCATTGTGCTTGACATCGAAGGGACTACTACTCCCATATCATTTGTTTCTGAGGTTCTCTTTCCATATGCTCGTGACTATGTTGGGAGGCATTTGTCTGTGACATACGATACTGCAGAAACTCAAGATGACATTAAGTTGTTGTGCTCTCAAGTAAGTTTTTGTTTATTCATTTACAGTGGACAATTGCACTGGTGGAATATCAAGTCTGTTCTTCCTCAACATTTCAAAATGCTTGTTGCAGGTTGAAGATGACTTGCGAGATGGAGTTGCTGGTGCTGTACCTATCCCAGCTGATGATGCTGGGAAAGAGGAGGTGATAGCGGCTTTGGTTGCTAATGTGGAAGCAATGATAAAGGCTGATAGGAAAATCACTTCTCTAAAACAATTGCAAGTAAGCAAATTTGATTTAGAAAAAATATATTTGCTACAGAGCTGGCTTTGCTTATATCTGATACTTATTTATGCAGGGTCATATATGGAGAACTGGATTTGATAGTAATGAACTGGAAGGAGTAGTTTTTGACGATGTACCAGAAGCCCTTGAAAAGTGGCATGCTTTGGGCCTAAAGGTTTTTACTTCTTCTTTCCCATTTTTATTTTTTATTTGAATTTTCTTGTGATATGGCTCTAACTGTATTTTTCCATTTGTATGTTTTGTGCATGCTACCATACTGTTTCCCTTGAATGCAATGTCATGTGTGTGCTGGAAGGTTGCCGGTAGCTCTTATACTAACATAATCATGTCAGTGTGTATGGTACAATTGTGATATAATATTGTAAACACAACTAACAGTCCTTGTTCAATAGATTGTCCTTGATAAAGTTGAGCTAAAGGTCTTTGGTGCTGAAGCACTTATTTCCCTTCTCCTTCCAACATGATTATCTAATATCCTGAATGCATTTGATATTCGGTTCATTTGGCAGGATATTGCCCAATTTTTGAGTATGCGTTGAAGTTCATTTGCAATGTTAATTACTACTTCCATATCTTGTGGCAGGTGTACATATATTCTAGTGGAAGCAGGTTGGCACAAAGGCTTATTTTTGGAAATTCAAACTATGGGGATTTAAGAAAATTTTTATCTGGATTCTTTGACACTGCAGTGGGGTAAGTTCTATTCATTGGTGTTTCTTTCACTTTTACTTTCTTGCTACCTCCCAAAATCTTGAGCATAAATCCTCCTTCCTTTTCTTGCTTGCAGGAATAAAAGAGAAACTCGCAGTTATGTTGAAATCACTGCATCTGTGGGAGTTGATAAGCCATCTGAAATTTTATTCGTGACAGATGTCTATCAAGAAGCCACAGCTGCAAAAGCTGCAGGTAATGAGTTGTTCGTAATCTTTATTTTTAACTTGTTGAATGCTTGTGCAGTGTCATTTGCAATGTACGTGCCCATAAGCAAGTTAAATAATTTTAGATGTCCAGTTTCACCCTTTTTAATTTGTTACTGAGTAACATAATTTGAACTTCATAATGTGTCCTTAATGACAAATAAGTATTTTTAATTCTCTGTGTTCTCTGTACAATTGCTTTGAACTTTTATTTTTAGTCCCGAGAGAAAAGATGATTTTGTGTTGATATTATCACTTGATATTAATGTTTATTTCAATTCTGATCCATGGTTTAGGTTTGGAGGTGATAATTTCTGTCCGACCAGGAAATGGCCCTCTTCCAGAGAATCACGGGTTCAAGACGATTAATTCCTTCTCAGAAATCTGAAAGCACAATGATTCCACAAATCATATCAAGTGTGACAATTGTAGTTGGAACTGTAAACACGAATAAGCAACTCATTAAGTTTTGAATCAAAATGTAATTACTCTCCTCGTATAAGCATTCCCCATTAGTCTGCTTTGCATTCTTGTGTTTTTTAAGCAAGTGCTTGATTTTCATGTATAGATGACTGTGAACTAGGGCTTGACCATTATAGTATTAGGTGGATTTGTATAAATGAGGATTGGAGTATTGGAAAGCAGAAGACTCTGCATGATTGTTGTAAAATCTTAATATAACATAGAAAAGTGACAAAATCTTACCATCCCATGGATAAAGATTTAGAGATTCAAATAGCAATACAATTGGATAGCTGGGAATTAAATCTTTAAAGCAACATATATTCTTAAAATCCTTCATAACTGGATGGCTGAGAATTTAAATCTGAAAAGAAAGATTCATCAAATGGATGGTAATTGACTTGATCATTGTGTTTATCTTTTTTATAACTCTCTCTCTCTCTCTCTCTCTCTCTCTCTCTCTCTCTCTCTCTCATACACAAAAGGGAGAATCAATCTCTATCTTTCTTTTGTCATTGCTTGGAGATGAATTTGATGGATTCAAATGTTTTTAGTCTTTTATTAATGTTGTCTTGTATTAAAAGAGAAGATTGTGTGTGTGTGTGTATATATATATATATATATATGTATATGCGTATATCAACCAAGCCCCATTCAAACTTAAAATATTTCAATATATTTTAATGATACAAAGCACATAGTAGGAGGAACACAGTAGTCATGGATTTAGTTGTTTGGTAAGTATGCAATAATTGACCAAGTCCCTGAAATTCATCCAAAATATTAATTTATCTTCTTTTGTTAAGTCTTAATCCCATGGAATATGTTTAGTAATGCATAGTTCTTAATTACTTTCTTGGCTACATATTTATTTTCCAGGAAAATTAATTTGATGAGAATCTATAAAATTCTAAATATAGTAAAAAGTAGTATTGTGAAGTAAGTGACAAAACGAGTGGCTAAAGGCATCCAAATTGCAACTAAAGTAATATAAAAAGAGATGTTGGCTGTTATTTTTGTTCAATGATCTAACAATTTGGTCCAGTGCAAAGATACTCAACTCACTCACTCTGCCATATAAAGTTTTTAAGTAATACTCCAAAGTGGGAAAGAAAAAGTCTTGTGGTTACTTAGATCATACTCTCTCTTTTTCTTTCTTTTTCAATCTTCATCATAACAATTTCCCACTTTTGATTTAACCTTTCTTCTTTTCTTATCTGTTATTAACTGAACTCATCATCTCTTTCAAGTGAAAACAAACAAACAAAAATTGCATAGCAAAATACTACATAAATATAAAGTATACTCTTTTAAATTTGGGTATTAGCAAAATTCGAACTCCAAACTTTACCGACCAGTTTCCACAAAATTAGGCCATGAGAAAGATAATGACTTCTCTTTTAATGCCAAAGAAGTAAATTTATTGAGATGGGTCGTTTGCTTTTTGATTTCTGGTCATAGTTCTAAGTTCTAACCAAACTCTAACTATTGTTGGGCATTAAAAAAAGAATTAAAGGGTGCCCCAGGTGCACAGAAAATTCAACACAGATAGCCCAAAATGTTGAAAAAAGAAGGGTTAGGAAAGTGCTTGAAAATGGTTGCCTCTTCTTTTCTTTCTAGTCTTTGTCATTAAGTTTAAGATGCTTTCCTTTTCTTTTCCCTTTGAATATTTTAAAACTGTAGGGTTAGGCATAAATAGTTAGATGTAGCTTAGTCAACAAATTAGATGATCCAACATTGTCTGTCTGTCTATTTGTTGAGCTTTGGTCTGCATATCTCATCTCCTCTACTCAGGTCGATCATTTTCATTTTGTAATTGATGTCTCCCTCAAAATTTATCGAGTTAAATTCATATTTGTGATTGATTGTCAATAAATGGAATATTATATAAAATAAGATAAAATTTAATCACGTATTATTATTAATAATCACATATAGTTAGATCCTTGAAAGTTTCAATAGAACGAACTATAATATTTGAATTCAATGATATGATGAACTCTATGTCCATTTCAATGCATCATTTCCCTTTTTCTTACTTCTAGTTAGAATGTTAATGACAAACAAGATTGTGTAAAATCGATATATAGGTGAATCAATTAGTAATGTTGATGTTGCCCTAAACTTTTGAGCCTCATGACATTATATAGAGAAATAGATATAAAGTAGAGACTTTCTTCAATGCCCATCAATCTCACTTGAGAGTCAAACATTCTTCAAGCAATTGAAAATGTAATAGAAACAGTACTAATGGTTATGGATTTCTGTTTACTGTGCTATAAACTCAAATTTACACTCAGATTATGCACATCCAAAAACAAAAGAGAAACATTGAAAGATTGGTCATTTCTTTGGAATTCATGCAAATTAATCCATATATAGAATCAACATGTAAACATACAGAGACTTCTATTAGTTAGAGCTAAATGTCCATCTGCCTTAGTAAAAATTATAGTAATAATAATAATACAAACACACGGAGACAAGAAGAAAAGACCAGTACTTGTATGGTAAGATGAAAAGAGGAGAGAAACCCAGCAAATAAATAATTCCACCTCTTATTTGTTGTTTTAAAATTTCAGAGTAAAACCCCAAAAAAAGTTGAAAAAAAAAGGAAAAACACAAACAAGGAAAGTAAATAAGAAGCTTTACCATATTATGAAAAAGAGATTAAATTGTACAAATCAGCCTTTTTGTCTGATAATAATCAGTCTGAAATTACATAACACTCTTCTTCAAGAAGATGAACCTGAAACTCTAGGAGAAGTTACAGGAAACAGTGGCAACAGCTGTGGCTCATGGTCTCTAGGAGTTGATATCGGTGATGGATGCAAGTAAAATCCCTTCTCAGCTATTGCTCTTTCTTCCTCCGACGATGAGTTTCCTAAAGAAGGGGAAGATTTGTTAAAAGGGTCTTCATTTAATGGTGTAACAGGACTGCTGAGTGCAAGTTTAGGAAAGTCAAGCAAGCTGGGAGACAAGATTTCAGGCATGTTTCTAGGAGAGAACCCAGAATTGAACCCAGAATTGTTAGCCAAAGTCGGTAACAACGTGTTGATCATAATACTGTTCTTGAAGTTGTTGGCTCTTCTTTCGTAAAGCTTGAAATTTTGTTTCTTTGGAGTGGTGGTCTTGATTGGTGGGATGACAAAAGACTTGTTATTATTGTTGGCTGGATCTGATGGTGCAGCAGATTTTGATGATGAAGAAGAAGCTTGTTTAGCTGTTTCAGAAGAACCAGTTAGCATTTGAACAACTTGTTTGAAGTTGGTTGTGTCTGCTTGTACAAAAGTTGTTGGGTAAGGGTTGGTTTCTGTAGATCTGGAGATAGGAATTGGTGTGAGTGGTGGGGTGTGAATTTGGACCCCATTGCTGTTTCCTCCACTGCTTATTATGCTGTTGCTGCAAGAAACATTTCTTGGTGAGTTTATAGGAGATGGGTTCTTGCACTCTTGTAACCTTGTTGTAATCTCCATTGACAAAATCCTCCAACACAGAAATCCCAGTAGGTTTGAAGAAGAAGAAGAAGAAAGAAAGAGTGAAAAACAAGGTTTGAAGAGAGAAGTGGGCAAGTTTTTGGCTTAGCTTTTGCTTACTTATTAGCTATGGGTTTAGTTTATGTATTGTTTTGTTTTGTTGTACCACAAAGCATCTTTATTTTTGACTCCTAATCTTCTCTCTCTCTTTTTTTCTTTGCTTTCTTGAAGTATTTTATATACATATAATGAATTTCTTTGAAAGGTTGATTGGTTTGTGAGAAAATTGGGTTAAAAGGAAAGAATTATAAAGAAGAAAGGGCATTGGTTGTAAATGGAATTTAGGTTTGTGCATTATCATTAGTAAGCATATGTGCGGCTGCCACCATTGTCAAGTCGTTGGATAGAATATCAATTTATAGATTTTATGGCATGCCATGGACTTCAGAGCCTGCTTCTTGATTGAAGAGACGCTCAGCTTGATGGGATTGGAGACATCATCATTTAAGCCAACAATTTTTATTTTATTTTAATTTAATTTTGGCGCGTGTAATGCAACTTCTAAAATTCTAGTTTTTGTTTTTTTATTGTTTTTGTGTTTAAAAAAAAGTCCTTCTATAAAAAGTGATTTTGAACAAAAGCATTTTTCTATATATACATTACCAACTGCTTTTCAACAAACACTTGGTTAAGCACAAGTACTCGTGTAAAAGGGTTCTAAACGTTTCTCTTCACCCTTGAGAAACGTTTTTTTTTTTTTTTTAACCAAAACAAAAATTATAATCTTATAATTAAGAAAGAATTTAATAATTTTTATTTTACTGCCTCACTTTATTCCTCCATACCATAATATGTCATTAGTAAGTAGAAGTAAAACTAGCAAAAAGATGCCATTGTGACATCATTTGTCACTTGATTGATTGTGATACAATATTCCAAGAACATACATAAATAATATAATAAACCATAACTATATCTCTAATAATTCATCATAAACCGTTGTACAAATAATTATTTTCTTATGAATTAACTAAAATATAAAAGAATTTTTTATACCAAACATTTCAATGTGAATTTGTTCTCTTCCTAAATTATTGTAAATGGAACCAACAAATTAAAGTAATCGGTTAGATTCTAACATTTGTCGTGGAATCTAATTTTTTTAAATGTTGTTTCGTATCGCATTAACAAGAAGTCGTTGGTTATTTGATTAACGAAAAAATTAAAAATTTTTCCTAAAGTAGTGTCAATGGAACGAATAAATTAAATCAATGGTTATATTTTAATATTTATTATGGAATCCAATTTTTAAAAATATTCTTCCATATCGCATTAATAAGAAGTCGTTGGTTATCTAATTAACAAAAAAATTAAAAACTTCTTAAATTAATATCAATGGAACAAACAAATTAAAGCAATGTTTATATTTTAATATTTATCGCATAATCTAATTTTTAAAAATATTGTTCTATATCGCATTAACAATAAGTTATTGATTGTTTGATTAAAAATAACAATAAAATTAAAAAGAATAATCAAATTTTCGATTATTCTTATTCTTATTTTTAATATATATATATATATATATATATATAGTAAAAAGAATGTTGGGGGAAGGGGACCAAATGCCCATTAACAGAGAAAAGGGATCATATTCTTTCATAAATCAAAATCATTATTGTGTGGATTGTAGAATGCTAATTAACAAAAGTTCAATTTTTAATTAATTTATATATATATATATATATATTTATATAAAGCTAAACAGATGATTAATTTTAAGCTTAAATGGTACAAACCTTTGATTAAAGCATAAGCAAAAAATATGAAGACACAATGTAAGGGTTTGATGCTATGGTAGCTACCTCTTCACCCAAGCCAAAGAGTCCACACAATTATTTATATAAAATGTCTAACTCTTACTATGTTAGATTAATAAAACTTATAAATGTTGTCAATTGATTTTAAATTTAGTTGATAAATAATATTTATTTTTATTATGAATCAAATTTAAAATTTAAAATTTTATAATAATTTTATCGGTTGAATCAATTATCATTAATTTTTATTGAATTTTAAATGTTAAAAATGCTTATCATAGAAGCACTTTTGTGTAGGTGAAGAGGGTATAGCTAGGAATTGTCAACTTATGCTTCCAATCTTTACCTCTCTTTTTTACCATCCATACATTTCCTTTTTGTTTTTGGCTTCATTAATTTTCCCAACACTTAGATTTGACATGAAAATAAATTATTTTAATTTATCTAAAATTTAATCTTATTTATAATAAAATAAGCTCTTCCCATTTCTTTTTTTCATTTTTTTTTTGTAAAAAAAATAATTAAAAATGGTTGTAATTAAAAGTCAAAAATAGCATGCAATATTAATCCATATTATATGATATTATATTCCAATGGTGGACCAAATTTATGATTTAAATTAATTATCTAATAATAAAAACAAATGGAAATGTTGTCACTTATAGTTCAAATTGTCCTTGAATACTTACAAAAAAAAAAATTATATCAAATTGTCCATTGTTCCTTGTGAATTAATATTTATTTGATACATTTATGGCTTAGCTCCAATGATTTTAAGTGAAAAAGCACTTTCAAAGAAGCACTTTTCTAATCGGCGTTCTAAAAAAAAAATCCCACATGCAAGCAAGTGTTGTTTTAAGTAAAAAATTATTAATTGGCCGGCTTGACTAAATACGGTAGTTACAAAAATGGAAGTATTAGCCATTAGATGGCATTTTGGTAATTTAATAATGTAATTATAATGAGAATCCATTTTTAATTAATAGTTTAATTGGGATGTCCGCCAAACACGGTCTTATCATTTCACCGTCAGCCGTCAGTCTCAGTCACAGCTGAGCTGAGCTACCCGCCTGCTACTGCGATTGCTACTGTTTGACTTGTGTTGTGCACCTCCTTGGTCTAATAAACCAAACCGGCCACTTAATTCCAAACCCTAATTAATAAAATTAAAAGTAGATATTTATAATTAATTAAATACAAAGTTTATATTGTAGATAATGTGACACATAGTATTAAATCATCACGTGAACATCCAATAATGATATAACTCACTATTTCAATACATGATATTTGTTAATAACTTAATATTGTTTTATTATTTTAATTTTATAAATATAATGCTATTTATTTGCCTTAAAAATAAATAAATAAATACCTTAGCTTAAAAGAGAAGAGGACAAAGAGGAAAGTTTCTTGGTGGTTGTTGAGTGTTTTGGTTTGATATTAAGAATTTTGATTGAGAAATGAGAATGGGAGTAGGACCTTGACTTTCCCTCCTTCCTTTGTTGATTATAACAAGAGGTTAAAAGAAATTTAATAAATTGAAAGAATATTTAAGAGAAAAAAAATAAATAAATTGTTCATAACTTCATTGTTCTTTGGTTATAAGTCAAAAGCTTCAACCTTCAAGGCCCTACACTAAAAAGTTTTTTGGGTTGCACTCAACAATGGTGATGATCATGGTTAATTCATCATTCTTAGTTGACTTAAGAATCTATTAAGTTTTTTTTTTTTTTTTGTTTCTCTTTTAGATTGCTTTGTTGGTTGAGTGTTGTTGACAAAGGGATATGGCAATAATGACATCAAATGTACCGTGTCACAATATTAATTAGATAATTCATATTTAGATGTACGTTAATTAAATTTTAATTGATTTAATTTCAATTTTATAGATTGTAAGTGTTAAATTTGATGCTTATCAATTTTAACATATCATTTTCTATACGTGTCATATTTCGTTGAGTTAATATGTTACTTTAAGAATCACTACTTTAAGAATCAATAATATCAAACTTATCAAGTGCTTATTATATGATTAACACAATACGTCGTATTATATTAAAGTCAACTTGAATATATCAAAACATTGTTGTCAATTAAGTCTGTGAATGAAACAATGAACAAATCCTTAAAGAATGATGTCACAAATTTGATATGGAATCTTATCATCCTCAACAATTGAAGTGGCAAATACCAAAATTGTAGCATAAGAAAACTATTTGGACTTAGCAAGTGGTGCCAACTACAATACAAGAGTCAAGTTCAAGCCAAAAATAGTTTTTGTGATATTGTTGGGCACCTTCTTTCAAACAAGGACATGAGATTATATGATTGTAATTCCTTTTATTCTTGGTAGTGGAAGGAAGGTCGCAAATTGCAATCACATCATATGATTTAAGTCAAATTTTGGACCAAACACTTACTTAAGGTAATGTTTAGCTCTTCTAGGAAACTAATATTTGTGAAGAAACCCATTTTTGTTTAGCCATTTGGAAGCAATTTCCATATTGTTAAAAACATTTCTAATTCATAAATTATTTAAAAAAAAAAAAAAAAAAGCAAAGTACTTAAAAAGTGTTTTCAAACATGTTTAATGGTAGCACAATCACAACTCAAAGATCTTTGCATATACCTTTCTTAATTTGTTGGGAAGACCATACACATACAATACATGGGTATTTTAAATGCAATTTTAATTATAATTGTAGAGTAGAGTGACTAGATGATCTGCGGTACTAGGGGACATTGAAGATAGAAAAGGGACCACTTTCTAATCCATGTTCCAAGGTTCATGAATACTTCTCTGTCTCTATGTGCACTGGTCACTCTTAAATATCTTATTCTATAGCTGTCTGTCTCTCCTTATATTTTATTCTGATTCTATTGCTTTCCTAATTCAAATTCAATTATATCATGTCGTGAATAACACATTTATTTGAAGGAGACACAATACCAATACCATTGTCTCTTAACTCCACTCAATGCTTTGCTTTCTTTTATATCACCAAAAAAAATATACTACAATGTGTACAGTCTGAATATCTACTACCATTTAAGAGTGTTTAACTATTTATACCAAAAATATAAACTTTAGTGTAAACGATATCAAAATTTTGAACTTTCAAAAAAAGTTCAGCAATAAAACCAACACCCACCAAAAATAATCACAAGATAAGTGGGAATCCAATATGAAGATTTTATTTACTCAATTTTCTTGCTGTACTCACCAACTGACAAAGGTGAATAGAATTTGAGAGAGTACAAGCTGAGAGGGGAATCCAATTCACTAGATGTGAAATCTTGGGAGAAACTTTATGCTAGTATAGATACAAAATATCATTATGAAATAGAGTTGCCATTATCAAAGTGCCTGAGCAATATTCTAAAAACTCGTTCATTTTGTAGCACATTAATGGCACCTGGTGCTACAAACAAGTCCATGAATTTTTCATCATTCACAGCAAACCAATCCAATCCGATTGCCACAGAGAGATAGGGAAAACATATTTTCTATTATCAGCTCCTCATCCAAAGCCGAAGCAGTAAAACCAAGAACATGCAAGGCAGAAATGTACTAATAAAGTTGGACTTAATCCGGTTTGGGACTTTGAATGATCAAAACAAAAGATTATATGTGAAACGTAATATCTAAGCAGATTGAAAAAACATAATCTAGCCTGGGATTCACATTAGTGCACTTTCTTTACGCAAGTACTACTGTAATTATGCAGGAGGACTTTGGACGAAATGCAAAAAATTTATAGGAAACCAGAATAATGCTCCATTTATTTTCTTAGTGCTGATGTAAAGTGAAAGAAGCCAGGACTTGGCATGAAATCACGAAGGTTAACATTTTTATTTTGTTGGTAGCAATTGTCAATGAGCAAGAGTCAAATGTATATGAAATTTAGAAATGAAATATAGCATAAGTTAGAGAAGGCAAATTGATGTTAAGGTCAAGGTAACAGTGATAATCCAAACTTGAAAAGCTGCACACGGCTAACACTTTTATGAGGACTGTTCTCAATATTTATTTCATATGCCATATGATTGAAAATGCTAGTACAAGCAAACTGATTCAAAATGATAAAGAAGCTTATCAAGGGGTTAAAAATCCAGAGTTTAAAGTTGATGCAACGCTTCGCTCAACAAGAACTTCACGTATGCGTGCAAAATGCTGGGTAGCTGATGAGCAGATCTCTGAGAAAGCTGAGCTTGACTTAGCACCATTATCGCTGTTTCCAAATAGAAGACCCCGCCATTTTCAACTCTTAAATATTTAGCATTTATATTGCCTGTCGTTCTAGAAATCCATTTTCTGGGTCCAACTTCACTGAAGTTTCCAAGCTCCTTCTTGACATCATATACTACCTCACATGGCTGGTCAAGAGAAGGGATCTCAGGCACAGTCATTTGGCATTCTCGAAGAGCTTCTCTGCCCTCCTCACCTTTTCCTGGAGTGGTTTTTGCGTGTTCTATTGTGGAGGTACATTTTCCTGATCTCTAATGGTTTCATCACGGGATGCAACACCACCATCAGATAGTTCAAAACAAAATGAACTAACTGAAGCTTGGTTGAATTTGCAATAAGAAGTTGCAATTGAGCCAAAGCCTCCTTGAAACTCATTTTCATAAAAAAACTTGAGAATATGGGCTTGTAACAGAATCAAGATGGTGTTGAACTAGTTGCTTGCACTGCTTGGAAAGATCCCTCACAAATTGATTGTAAGCTTGCCTTAAAGAAGCATGAAAAACAACATATCCGTCCATATTGGCAGATTTCCTCCCATCTGCACAATTGTAAAACAACCCATAGTCTGCTATCAAATTGGAGCAATAACATTCAAAAGCTATCAAAAAGGAATATCACAAAAGGCAAAAATTGCATAATGTAAAAATTGGTCTCAGATTTTAAAGGTTCAATTATCATTTCCCTTCCTTCCATCTCAATGGATTATGACTTTAATCCATCCTGGCATCATAATATGAATACTATTAGAAAAACACCAGCCAGTGTTTTGATATTAGAGGGAGGACAAAAACTGAACTATATCACTTCTAATATCCTGGAAAGATGGAGACTGGAGGACATTCAGAATCTTGATTGCGATGTCTTTCAAGACCAAGATCAAAGAGGTTTCCAAGGACAAAAGCAAGCCGTCAACAAGCAGTGTCAAGAAGAGGAGCAAACCATGACCAGGCAGCAGCTTGTGCAATCTCTGCAGCAGCCTCTGTTACTCCTCTACCCCCACTTCGGCCAGCATGGGCAAGTAATATATTTGCTACCTGTTTCAAAAAGAATAAGAAAATTACCAGTTCGCTGACTGTCAAACTCATATGCTTTAATTGCATGGTCATGGGTTAGATTGCTTCTTAAATATTTGTATCTTCTCCCTTGATATTGGGGGGCACTCAATGGAATATGCGGCACAATGGAACTCATGCATCACCCTCTCAAAAGCAGCTACTCCATAGAGCCGAAATGTAGCATTAGGAGATTTTATATCCACAGTTGCACCATGCCAACTTCAAATACCACTCTCTGACTGTTCCACCTGTGTTGTCTTTCTCCATTGCTCCGGGGTAGGAGCTGCTGCTCCATCAATCAAAGCACCCTAATATGATGACAGGCGCAGCAAAATTATTGGATGGTGACTTCAATATCAGGAAAGGTCATAAATTTCAATTGGCTATATACACTGAACAAAAACCAATCAGAATGACCACTCACCCCATGAGTGCTAATAGAAGCTGTATACAACTTAGCAAATTTGCGAAGCTGAGCAATATCAGAAGTAGCCTGTATTTTAGAGTCCGTTCTGGCCAGATCGGTGGTAACTTCAGTGCACCGCTGCTCAAGCAGAGCTAGAGTTGCTGGAACAGCTTCTTTGTATCTCTTCTGGAGTTCAGATTCCAGATAGTTCCTCAGACATCCAAAACCAATACAGGGCTTGAACTTTTCTTCATCAAATCCTCCCTGGATTCCATCACATAGATGACGTAGGACTTCTGTGTCCACCTGAGAAATTTGCCTGCGGAATTCATCATTTGAAACAGTGCTCCTGTCCTTTGGCAAAGCCAGAAAAAAGGGGCGAGTGTTCTCCCCAAGGTAGCCACTTGCACTCAAATACCAATCAACTTCCTACCCATCGCTAAATTCCTGCATTGTTTTCAATCAAACTCAAGAATTATGAATACATTTAGTCTATCAAGTAGCAGCATGTCAAACCATGTGAACAAGACTTCCTTACTAATTCGTCAACCAATATAGACGACCACATTTTAACCAGTAATTTAATTTCATCAGGGACCAATGACAGTGACAGCATGTAAACAAGGCTTTAGTTATTTATTGGCTACAAATTAATCCCATATGTAACACTTGGTTGTCAATAAAAGAAAATGCACTGCCTTCATTCAAGTATTTGCAATAATGTTCATTTCTTTATGCCCAAAATTGGCTTTCAAGAGAGAAAAAAAGAGAGTAGGTTGTAACTTGGAGACAACAATTACTGTCCTTCAGAAGGATGGATCAATTTCACGAAAGGCATCCAACCACAATGACGAGCAACATTCCACACTACTCTGTTAAAAAACAAGAGAATCCGGTGGGGAGGACTAGCTAGTGATTTTACCATTGAAAGAATTTCGTCTGGTGTGCTATCTGGTTCTCCCTTCTTTGCCTGCTAAAAAATTTTCAAACAATAAAATGTACATTTAATTAGCAAATATAATTTTCAAGCTCCAAATTTCTATTCCTAGTGTCTGCAGCATAGTACTACATACCTTCAGAACAAAGCCTGGGGGTGTCAATTATGGCGAGATTTGGACAATGTGCATATTCAGCTCTCATTACAATTGGCCTAGAAGAAACTGAAGTTACTCGTCTTTTTCAAAAGTGACTCAGTTCTGGATTTTATAATATCTGCAGTTGCAGACGCCAGAACAACAGGACTTCCATATTCTTCAGAATCTTCTTCCTGTTTTCAATAACCAGCTTTCAGTATCCCGTTCATATAAAAATTAAAACATAGATAAACAGTGAGAAAAAAGAGCAAAACACAAGTTATACAAAATTAAAATCTCCAGCACAAGTCCTATGCCCACAAATTTATTATCATCTCACCTAGAGACAACCCAAATTTCTAAAACTAGTATGCACAAAGTAACATAATGCATAACTTCAACTCTCACTATCAACCCTTAAATAATTTGTTTGTTCAGAAACTGAGGAAGAGAAAAGCAAAAAGGAAGATGGACAAAGCTATGTCAAGCATTTCCACATGTTCAAGTTTTGCATTTTCAGCTCTTTTACCTCCTGAAGTAAATAAAAACAGTTAGCACTATTTAAATAGCGAAAAGGCAATAATCCAGACTAGAGAATATATAACAAAACTAATAAAACTACAATCCCAAGCCCAAAATTAACTCTTTAATCACCAAATTTAAAGAAAGTAACATAATCAAATTCAAGCAAAAATTACATAAGTTAAATTTCGAATAAGCGATAATATAAAGAATTGACCTGGAACCGGCGACGTGGGTCGAGCGCCGTTGGATCGTGAACCATCTGTAAAATGAGTAGTTGTCGAGTACCCATCTTTAATTCACGCACATTGAATCGAAACCCAAGAAGGGATTTGAGGAGAGAGCTCTTTCCGTCGGATTGGCCGCCCAGAGAGACGATTTCGGGGATTGGACCGAAGGCAACCGCGGCAGCCTGCAGGCGGTTGTAGGCTTCGAACCGGGAAGGGGAAGCTCGTGTGACAGAGAAGGGTTGGTGCTGGCGCTTTGAATGAGATTTTTCCGATGGCGTCTTCGTGTGTTGAGAAATGAGTTTGAAGTCGTCATTGAATAGAAAAAGCTACAAACAGAGAACGGAAAAGAGAGCCGAGAGCGCGAGAGAATTTTGAATTTGAGATGCCGTGGGGGAGGTGGGGTGGGCTTTCTGGGCTCCAAAACATAGACCTGACTTTTCTGGGCTTCGGCTACCATGATTTCTACTAAATACACCCAAACCTTCTTCTATCTAAAGCATCACTTTCAACCTAGTTCTTGAGCGACTGCTTAAAGAAAAAAGCTGGGGTGTATTCAGATAGTTTCTTAAGTTAAATTATTGGGACTTAATTGAAGTGCACGTGAAAATGAACTGTCAGCAGTAGACGCGTAATCTCGGTTGGAGGTTGCTTGCATTTTGCATGTATTCCTAATCTATCTAATTAATTTAATTAATTAATTATATACAAACAAAACTCAAGTCAAAGTCAAACATTCTTAGATGTGTTCATTACGTATTGCAAAACCTTGGATCAACCATTCATATTAATAGAGCGCCGGGCGGGATCCAGTGCGTAGATGTGTGAACCCGCATTTTGTGCCGGGAAAGAAGATCCCTTCTTTCCCCTTACACGTCTATTAGTGAAAGAAAGTGACTTCTCCTTCGTGATCAAGCAATGTTAAATAATTTTCTCCATTGATCACTAGGCTTTGTAATTGTTTGTTTCATTCAATAACTAATTACACAAGCACTTGGTCATTTGTTAGTACTGTATGAAAGAGTTCTTATGGTTACTATTTGCAGTTGCAGAGGTTTTGGTACGTACAACATTAATAAATTATGACTCTAGTGCTCTACAAATCCCAATTTGGATTATTTTACTATATTAATAAAGTAATTGAAAGGCCATATTATACGTCTACGGAATTTGTCAAAGTTAATATTTAATGAGATGAGCTGAGCCGAGAATCTAGACCATCAATAGAAGCACTTTTAAATAAGCACTTAGCTTGTTATTAGAGGTTGTGACACCATCACTACTATTGCCCATAGATCATGGAATATTTTATCAAAACTTACAGTTTAAATTAGCCTCTCCCATGCATGCATTCTCCATCACTTAACTTACACTCTTGAGCCCAAACTAACTTTTCCTGAGAGTAGAGAGGAGAATTAATGGCAACTTCTCTCAAACTCAAACCCATTCTTTCCTCCCTACTCTTCATTATTTTACACTCTCAAATAACTTTCTCTTTTGATTTTGATGAAGATGTTGAAGCAGATGAAGTCTATGTTCTTGACAACCCTATTCTTAATTTTACCTCAAGAAGCAGATTCTTAGCCAGCATTATAAAGAAAGGTACACATTGCAATCCTGCTAAAAGTATCTGTAATGGGGTTTCAGCAAACAAAGGCACTAGCTTGCTGTTTTGCTGCAAAACGCATTGCCGCAACATTCTTGGTGACAGGAATAACTGCGGCAAATGCGGGAGCAAGTGCAAGTTTGGAGAGCTTTGCTGCAATGGAAGTTGCACGTATGCAGGTAACAATGACAATCACTGTGGGAAATGCAATAAGAAATGCCCTGATGGGCTTAAATGTCAAGGTGGAATGTGTGGCTATGCTTGATTTTTGCTAGTGTAGTGTAATATTTGTGGAGGGAGAGGGAGAGTGAATATTGTGTATCTACATTTTTATTATGCATTATTTTTTACTGGGTATGCATGACATGATTCCCAGCATGCTATTAATATCATGGAAGGTGATTCTTAATGTTGTGTTTGTTTATTATAAATTTTTATCAATTGCTAATGTTTTTGTGATCTAAGAGGAAGCTCTTGTGGGTATGCTTGGATTATTAAAGAGTATTAAAATAAAAGATGAATAAAGAAGTTACATAAAACTGGTGTATTTGTATAAGCAAGTTTGTTCATATATGATAAGCTGACTTTCTATTATGCGACATCAACATGATAACTCAAATTCAATCACATGATATTGTGCTATTTTATCTCGATTCTTAGATTCAAGTTTTGCAAATTACCACTATTATTATTATTTGTTATATTATCACACATACATTCTGTAAATGTAAGTTCTTGTCATTAATGAAAATTGAAATTGTATTGATGTTGCTGAATTAACAAGAAGAAGTGTAACTGTTATGGCTTAAAAGGCGTTTCATGTGACTCTACATCCCTCTCATACAAAGTCTAGTACTTGAACTTTCAGGATTGGTGTGATCTATTCATCATTGAAATCACCTCTTAACCCATACAAATTTTGCCAATTTGTCTCAAATATGCCTCCAACACAATACTTCAGTTCTTATATTTGTGGATGTGTAAGATTGCTTCCTATATTTTGAGTATTTAAGTTTACTAGGAACCTTTAATTTTTTCTTATTAGTAAGTTAATACTTCTATATTTGCATTATATTCTGAGCAAAACATATAAAAAAAAATTATAAAATGATGGAGGAAATTAAATCAATTACAATTGAACGCGAACATATCAACAAAATAATAGTGTAAACAACAATATTTATAGCAACATTTCAATGGACATATGGTAACCCTTCCTTTCTTTTTCCCCTCCCAAACTCCCTCAAATTCCCGTGAACAATCATCAATAATTAATGCAACTGTGTTTTGATGGAAATGGAAATGGCTGGTTTTTGCAATGATCTTGAAAGCTTCTTACAAATATCGATTTGCAATGATCTTGAAATCTTCTTACAAATATCGAATGAGTTCCACTGCAAACTTTCCTTTCTTTGTAGAGTTAATTTCTCCTATCTGAAACGTTTATAGATAAAAGCATCTTCACTGCTCCACTATATATGTTCTTATAATGTCATTTTATTGTACACCAATAATTTATTTAATTTAATACTCACCTTTAATCTTCCCTTACCACTAACTGACACGATATCCCCTGTCTTAAGCGTAGTGCCATTTTTTGTAACAGTAACCCAATTAATGCGAACGTCACCATTACTATCAAGCACAAAAAAAAAATAAAAATAAATGATGTCTCAATTTCACACTTCAATCACATGTTAAATTCATATTAATATTACTATATGCATATTAAAATTCTTATCACAAAATTTTTCTCCAGATGGCATGCATCATATAACTTGGATTGGTCATCTCACAATGACCAAAATTGAAGGTGACCTTATTGGTATTGTGGGTTACACCAAAAAAACTGATATTGAATAGCCTCCATCATGGAGCCGGAATTTAAGGAACAAGGGAGTGTTGTGTCCGTTCTATAGCAAGCCAACAGACAAGAAGTGAAGAAACAAAATGGACCCAAATGCACAACAGTATGCAAAAGGTTGTGGGAGAAGACATAATGTTCAATGAAACAGATAAAAGAAATGATCCAATGGAAATATAAAAGAGTAGTAAAAAATGTATTCAAGTGGAAACCTCCATAATTTCAATAAGTCCATGCAAGTAGAAATAGATTTTAGGTCGAAAGGCTGTGAAGAGGACTCAATGATAAAAGATTTGAACCACAGAGGCTAGAGAAGAATGTCTAAAATAAATGCAAGTAGTCAGCTTCTATTATTAATTTTGTAGAGTTGAGTTGTTGATTTCATGCAAGCATACTTAGAGGACACCAGAGATTGCTTTAAAGATAGATTGCCATCTTCCTAAGCAGGAAAATGGAATCTACTACCAAAAAATTAGGAATAGATTATATAAAAGGAGAGTAGACTATACCTGATCAAATTAACTAATTTTGACCGAGATATCTTGAATCCTGCACTAGCTAAAGCATCAACCCTTAGTGATGCTTCTATGGTTTTGAATGACTTAGTCCTGCAAAAATCAAAGGTTTCATGCAGTCATTGACATGTAAAAGATGAGGACTACAACAGAAATAGAATCACAAAAATGATGGCTCACAACCTAGGTGGTTCATATTCAAGAGCAAGCAATGGTATCTTTGTACAAGAGACTGAAACATTACCAACCTACAAGACAAAAATGCATTAAAGATAGTACAGGCAATACAGCAATACAACCATTGATAAATACCAGATTATTTAGCATTTTTTCATCATGAGGTGCATTTCACTTTTTTCACAAGTATTGAGCCAGGTGACATACTAATATCAATGGATTTTTTTTTTTTTTTTTTTGAGATTAAACTAGTGCAACCACATAAATAATTACTGATATAAGGTTACTGTAGCAAAGAAGAGGATTTAACGTAATTAGGGTAGTGATGCTCATTTCACGAATTCATTAAAGTGGGAAACAATTTTCTTTTTCTAAATTAAGTGTATGAAGGTATTCATATGAAAAAAATATACCAGAAAGTAACTACAACCTTTTCCAGCGATGATATGATATAGTCAGCAAGTTCCGGAACAACTAGGATTTGAGCCCCCTTTTCTCCCTGGACAGCAATCAAAATAGGAAAAGATATTAGCTGAACCCAACAAAGTTCTGTCCTGCATTTTGGGCTGGCCAAAACTAAACACAACACCAGAACTTGTCCTTTAGAACAAAAGGCAGTATGCATGTATAATCTGGATAATTTTACCTCCTAAATTTGAATTCAGCTAATGCATAACCAACTTAATTGCATCATGCAGAGAGCACCTAGAAGTAAAAAGTGCAGCCCACCTGGCAGCACTATGACTTATTAGCTCCCAAACAATGAGGAAATAAAGATAAATAATTTCCTTCTGTTTGGACACCAAAAAAATTCTCCTGGTTTAGACCCATGACCTATCAAGTAATTAGTCCAACTCTGATGTAATGACAATCAGGTAAGGACGCAACGTGATCTGTGGCAGGCAACTTAATAAACAATAGTCAGTTTACAGGCACAGAACAGTGTCAAGTTAGCTTGGAAATGCTGACACCACAGGTTTCTGGAAAACAATCACAAACTTCTTTGGGCAATAAGAACATTTATATACAAGTGTTGCCATATTATAACTGTTGTTAACAAGTAAATCATCGCTGCATACAGTTTTTCTTCACATTTGCATTTATGTCTAAATGAAACTGCAGCGCTAGAGATACAAAACTCTCTATAAAACTATGGTGATACAAACTGACGTGTCATGGTAGCATCGGTTGAATAAAAGTACAAAATCAATAAATCAATTCTACCAACACTCTCACGCCACGTCAGTTTGTATATAATAGTTTGTAGAGAGAATTTGTATCCCTGGCATTATTCCTAAATGAAAAGATATCTAAACTTTGGCCAGGTTCAAGCAAGCATCATAGTAAGTTGGATAACTCCATAGTTCGGGAACACGATAAATTATAGAAGTATGTTGAACACATATCCAACACTGCAACTGTATTCAAGCATCCAAACAGTCAAAAGTAAAATCACATGATACCTGTAAGATAATATCTCCAAGCTTTTCCCTAGCAATCCCAGTGCCAAGAATTGAGCCTAGGAAATCGCCATGAGAACACGGTTGAAATCCAAAGTTTCCCGTGATGCTGGACAAAGAGTAAAAAATTTATGAGAATATAATTGAAGGTTTCAAATTACTGATGCCCTCAGTGTAGTTTCAAAAAGTAAGCAATAAAATGACAAACCTCAATGCAGCAACTATATCTGGATCACTTGTCAATTCTTCTGGATGTCCAACAGAAAGCCGACATCGCTCAGCCTGGACAATCAAGAAGATATATCAATGCATTATCAGAGAGAACAAAATCATGCCTAGTGCATCCTATCAGATAAGTCATTCATCAAATAAAGTACACTATTTTTTAAAAAATTAGCCAAACACTTATTCATGAGAAGATCTCTTAGAGGTCAAAATTTAGCTTAACCTGCGGGTACCCTCCCTGAGCAACTGCTTTGACATCAGCTAGTTTTTCCAGTGCCATCATCGACTCCTTCAATACAGGTGGGGTAAGAAAATTAGTGTGTAGAACTTCTCTTCTCAATGATGCTCGTCTAGCCTATGACAAGCACAAAACACACACAGAGAGAACAATTTTCAATAACTCACTCATGAATAGGCCTTATTTTTAGTTCCCTTGGGTCAATAGATCCAAAGAAAAAAAAAAACTTGCTCTTGTTACTAAAAGCTACATTAAAAGAGAAAGAGAAATTAAAAGATGGTCTTCACAGGTAGTAAAAGGCAAATGCATTACCATTTCAAGGCTTTGCTTGACTTCCTCAATAGAACTTTTGTCTTCCACACCCTTAAGTAAATCATCAACATTCCCTTTTACAGCTTGTGCCAGATGACATATCCCTGAAGCTTTATCGCACGGCAAATGAACAAAGTAAATACGAAGCCATCAAAAATAGAATCAAAATCCCGTAAACTACCGTATGACAATATAAGAGAAACATATAAATTTCTCAACATAATCGCAAAATAACAAACTCGAAATAAAATTTCAACAAAGGAACTTCTTTTTATTCTTCTTAGTCTTATGTCCCTGTTAATGTCATCATGTTCGAATTCAGGTAACATACAACATATAAAATGTTTTACAAATTAAGCTTAATGGGTATCTCTAATAACACAAAAAATCATGCAAACGAAAGCAAAATCTATAACATACACAATGAAAAGAACGAAAAATTATAGACAACCTCCAGGGTGTCCGAGTAAAGTGGTGAAAGTGAGGGAAGGAAGAGTTCCATGAAAAGAGGAGTTGGGATTTATGTGAAGAAAAGGATGAGAGAGAGAAAATGTATTAAATGCTCTCCTTAAAATCCACGGTGCTGCGAAGCTAGTAGCACCCATGGCTACTGTGCCTACTGAGAGAAGTTGCGGCCGCCGGAAGAATCGATGGGTCATGGGCTTGTCTAACTTCCGCTCACAAGGTGGGTTAATACAGAGTTTTTTCCGGGCGTCGCCAAATTTTTTGATCCATTTATATTTTTAATATCAACAAAAAATTTATTATATTTAAAATTATTTATTTATTTTTTAAACAATTTTATTCACCTTCGACAAAATTTATCAATTTTTCTCAATAAAATTTCTTCTTTTTTTTATAAAATTTATTTTTCTATCATAAATTTCATAATTCTTCAATAAAATTCATTTTTTTTCGATGAAATTTTATATTCCCTCAATAAATTTCATCTACTTTCGATGAACATTTTTTTTTCGTTAATTTACTTTCTAAATTTTTAAAATTAAAATAAAAAATCATAACAAAATAAATAAATTGATACTGAATTAACAAAAAAATAATCTTTAACCATTTTTTTAAATATTTACTAATTCTTTTTTTAAAATTTACATAAAAAGTCATAATCAAATAAATAAATTTTAAATTTTAAATTTTGAATTGATCATGTAACTAACAAAAAAATTATATTTTTGTGCAAAATAGTTATAATTAACCTCAAATATAACATATTTAAGCTTTGGATCATAAACATAAATGAAAAGTGTTTTGAGACTATACAGATTAAAAACCCGTTAATATACCATCACATAACGATATATTATGTTATATATAAAAATGATATAAATTAACCATGCTAAAATTTAATTAAAATATTTTAGACAACAAAAAGATAAATTCATAATATCTAACTAGTTGCTGGGAATGGGATATATATGCTAAATTGAAACTTAAATAATGTAAATTTCCTGGAGAGGTTTCTCAGAGCATTGAAAATTATTTCGAGGAAATTCCCTCAGAAGTTTTTTCTGCAAGGAAACAGTTTAAGCCTTTGTAACTTTTTATCAATATGATTACACAGTAAAAAATACACTGGCAGAGAAAATTTATTCTCAGTGAGGAGTAAACTTGCATACATCGTTGTCATGCAAAGAGCCTGGACATTCAACTAAAGATAGTTTCCACCATAATATTGTTGGCAATGTGTCACATTTGGCATTTCCATCTTCTCACAAAGGAATTGCAAAACACTTACTGGCAAGATATCAGAGATACATGGATCTTAATGCAATCATCTCACTCAGGTTAAACAAAAATTAACAATTAATTATCCAGTAATTTATACTGCAACAATCAACATATTTACTCGTTCATACGAAAGCCAGTCTCTGAATCTGAGACTAACAATTTCATCAACTAATAAAAGAAAGAACTCAGCTGGCTACATAGACATCAATTTCTATAAAGCGAAGCTGCATATAACATTCATGAACTTGCTGTTAAAGTCAAAATTTAAAAATACATAAAACCCAAATGAATTAAAAATTCACTTGGTGAATGTTTCAGTCTGATTTGAGCTACCAACAACGTTATGAGTTTTTAGTCCATAACCCCTCAACAAGGGATGCAAAGAACAAAATTTTCTCATTAAGCAGAAATTTGTCAACAGCTCTTCACATAAGGTAATAGTATCCGAGGACCAGGGTCAACAGGACCACCAAAGCTGCAGGGGCAGCCCATAACCAGTAGTTAGTAGACTTTTTCCGTTTCAAGATGGCCTTTGGTAGTGATTCCGGACCCCTGGACCGAGTCCTGCGCTTAAGAGTATTCTCCTTATTGATCTTTGGTTTTGCGAGAGTTGAAGCCTCAACTGGGATTTCTGCATTGACATCAGCCTTTTCTGGTTCCTCTGTCTCAGTGACTGCTTCAGCCGATTCCTCAGGTGTGTTGACTGAAGCCTTCTTCTTTGCTTTCTTTTCACGCTCCTGAAATCAATCAAGAAATAATTTTATTATTTTCAAACCAAAATAATAACCAGTAAAAGAAAGTAAGGATAAAAGAATTATATAAATAATTTCCTTAAGCTTCTTTTCAGCTTCCTTTTGAGCTTTTATAGCTGCTTTGGCTGCAGCTTTGTCAGCCAACTTCTTCTTCCTTTCCATGGCTTGCTTAGCTTTTGCTATCTCCTCTTCTCTTTTCATCTCCTTTAACTTAGCTTCATCCACTTTCGTTTCTGGAGCAGGCTTCTCTACAACAGATATCTCCTTATCTGCTGTGTCATTATGCTCCACAGTCTTTTTATTTGTCTCTTTGTTACTAGCATCTTTCTGAACTTTATGGGTTGGAAGAGTATCTTTCTGTGAAGCAGACTTGGAATCTCCCTTTGGTTGTTTTACATCAGGTTTTGGCAAAATCTCAGGTTCAGAGGGTGCCGAAGCCTCCACTGCCATCAATGGCTTCTCATCAGGGTTCCTCATCCGTCCATCCCTGCTCAACTGTCGACTGTCCAATGATGGTAAAAGTCTTTTCTCGTAATCATCCCTAAAAGCCTTGTTGTTCTTCCAGAGGGTAATAAATTTATCAACCTAATAAAAAAAAAAAAAGAAGAAGAAAATAGAAGTAAAGGATAAGAAGGCAAAAATGTTTAAGTTGAGCAATACTCAAGACAAAATATGACTACTTGTATAACAAACCTCTGCATCTGCGAACTCCTCGAGAGCCTGGACATCTTTCTTGACAGCAAGATCTCTGGCTTTGTTCAAGACTTGACGGTATTGATAAAAGTGGGCATTCTGAAAAACAGGTTAAGATTCATTGACGCTAATTGGACAAATATTACATATATAGAAGTTTGGAAAATGATCAAGATGACATTGTTTTATAATAGAGTAGCAGATGATGAATATTAGACTATCCCAAAACAAGAAAATCATCATGATGGAAAACTGGAAAACTACAATAAATCCAATAAGATTAGTTTCATTTCAACATTATTTCACAGGCCTCCATTCATCCCACGTGCTTGTCTTCCCACAATATTTCCTGAAGCAGTCTCATGCTAATACGCCAAATTAGGAACTAATGCTTGAAAATAGAAACCTTGAAGCCCACATATTCGCACCATCCGAGGGTGGTGCACGTACGTACCTAGTTACCTGATGTAAGGAGTCAATTAAGTCGAACCTACAGGCTGCCATACCTACTCACGTATACAAATATGAACGTTTGCAACTAGCTATCATGAAACCAAACCATAAACCACAAGTCTACCAGAACCTGCTCTATAGGTACGAGCCTTGGCTTCCAGATCTCATGGAACTAAATGCCACTGACCTTATATAAGTATTGTGTTAAATACAGAACAAACATAAAAAGCATTTCAGATATCAATGATTTAAAAAGTTATTTTCAGCAGTCATGCAGAAGATATTTACATGATAAAAATCTTGGGGCTTATTTTATTAACTAGCTTACAATTATTGATGACAAGTATAACTGATATGAGAAGTCTTTGACCACAAAAGAGGAATGGATAAGTGATACAAGAGGAAAGTAAGACAAAAGAGAATTTAGTGGGATTATCATGCACAATTCCTATTCATGTTTATCACAACAATTAGCTCTCTGCAAAAGTTGTAGAAATGAACTGCCTTTCATTTTCTTTTGATTGACTGAGCTCTGCAGTTGAATCTTAAAATTAACAACGATCTAAATTGATCAGAACTAATCACAGGGCAACAAATACCCCAAGGAGGAAGCCACAAAACAACTGTATCTAGATTAAACTGGTACATAAGCAATCAACACTCTCTAACCAAAGCAACAACCTAGGAACTTAATTTCATGAAGCAGCTAGTGTGATATATCTAAACAGAAGCTCCAACTCCTTAGTCCCAACACATATCTTGCCCAAGCATACAGCCTTATCACAGATCTATCCTCCCTATAGCCTTAATGATGGTGAAAACAAAAGGAAGTGAAATAATTAAAAGCTTTGACAGCATGAGAATGTTAAAAGACTTCCCCAAGGAGTATATTAAGGCATCTCAATGCATGAGAGACCACTATCCGAAACAATTAATGGCCTAGGCAGTATGAGAAGCTGTCTAAATAGATATATAAAGTGTTCTCCAACAGTATAGTAAGGTGATTCAATACATCAGAGAGCACAATCTGAAAAAATTAATAGCCTAGACAGCCTGAGAGACCGTGTAAATAGAGAGAGAGGACCATATTCTAGCAATTAAATGTAAATATGGACAAATCAAATTTACCGTTTCATCACGATGTTTCCTCAATTCCTGAATGTTAGCATATGCTTTGTCCCGTTTTTCAGTCACATCTTTCAACTCTTCCTGTAACGCTTTAATCTCTTCATCTATCACCTTCATTTTTCCTTCAAGGTGAGAAATTTTGGCCCAAACTGCTTGGTTCTCCTTCCTCACTCCATCCAAATCAACACCCATGAGCTACATTGAGACAAGTGCTGTGAACATTAGTGCTTATTGATGATAACAAAAATATGAATTTACCAAGCATAAAGTCAGTGAAACAATAGGCTTTAAAAAAAAAAAAATCAAACTAAAAATATCTTACTTTGACCTGGTCTTGAATAACCTCTTTCTGACCCATCGACTCCTGAATCTTTGCTCTCATAGCAGCATTAGCCATAACCTTTTCCCTTGTACCCTCGAGTAGTTTGATTTCTCGAAGGAGTTGCTTCTCCTCAGACAAAGGGATACTCTCATGTTGAATGTGGTACTGCAGGCTATGGATCTGTTTGAAAGAAGGCAAGGGGTTATTACAACAGAAAATATATATATATATATATATATATGAATTCAAAATTAATCAATAATTGTGGTTACACATACAAGATCATTGAGTTCTTCCTCGGATGAACATATACCGCCAGAACGAACATTGTTCGTGTTGCGCAGCTTGCCAAGTGCCTGCTGGAGCGGTTCCATTTCCTTTTTCTTCTCATCCATAATTGACTTATATTGCCTACCCTCACTTTTCAGACTCTTCAGCTGAGCAGCCAATTCTCCTCTATCTGCCTGCATGAGATTCATACCTCTAGTCATTACATGGATCAAATCTCAAACATTCATAACACCGGTAGATTATGTCAGAAACTTGAGTACAAAGACCCATCATCACAGGAATGCTAGAAGTCCCACTTATATAGTACTTCAATTCATTGATTTAAAGACATGTCCTTGGAACACCTAAAATATGACCTTGATGCACCAAGTAACTTAAAAGATGTTCGTATATTTTCCTACTGAAGGTGATTGACTAATTTCATTCGTAGCGATTGTGATAGTATATTTTCCTACTGAAGGTAATTGTCTAATTTCATTCATAGCGAAATACTTATCTTACAAATACACTAGCTTGATGATTTTCTAATGAATATTACACCCATTTGATAGACTTTTTTAGAAAAAAGTGAGACCACAACATCTTTGTGGCTGAATTTTACTAACAATGACAACAGTATTAGAATTTCACTCACCCTCTTCATTTTCAGTTCTTCCAAAAGCTGAAAACGGGCTTGATTCCTCCTATGAATCTCTTTGTCAGCCTGATCAAGTTTCGCTTTTATTTTTGGATCATCATATGACCGGAACTTAACAAAATAAAAGGAATGGATCTGTGAAGGCGCAGGCCACTCTTCTGCCGCATCTTTTGGTAAGTTGGCATTGGATACATTGTTCTCTTCTCCTTTAACAGGCTCTCCTCCATGTGAACCAAATTTAATAGGTTCATTATGCCCTGGACCCTGGTCCAGTTTCACATTCTCTTTCTCACGGGTAAAAGACTTGTGTACTTCAGCTGCACTCTCCACAGGTACTTGAGCCATTTCAGCAACCTCAACAACCATTATTTCCAATTAAGAACAGCCGCACAAAATCTACAAAGAAAAAGAACAAAACTATTTCATAAGATCATATTGCCACTAGGTCGAGATAAAAAAAAATTAAACAATCGTATCGTAACAAAGATCAGACCAGTCAAAACCAATTCATTTTGTATGTTAGATCAAAAGGATCAACAAGCATTCAGATTGTTTAAGAACGTTAAACACAGTCATAAAAATAACAAAGGTAATTAAAGAAAAACGAAACAAAGATCTTTACTTTCTGAACAGAGAATCTTCTGAATGAATAAACTAAAAGTTGAACCGACCATAAAAATCCAAATAACAAAAGAAGATAAACCCAAATGAAGGACAAATCATACAAAAAATTTACCAAGATCAGATATGAGTATGCATTTGATGCATTCAATAGATCAATTTACAGGCGAGAACATGTGCATATAAAGCCAAAATAAATCCAAATATCTCGAAAATTCTAGCTCTATCTCAGTCATCACGCATGATAACCATAATTAAACCAGCCCATCGAATCACAAAACAAGTTCTTTTACCAAAAAGATTAGGCATTCATACATCAACAAACCAAACATGCAAACACATATCCGATAAAACTTAACTCATGAAAAAAATCCCAAAAAACATACAGAAAACAAAGTCAAAGCGCAAGAGCGATGCAATCACAGCCTCGTTTCAGCAATATAAATGAAGACGAATCAAGATCAAAACGAATCAACCCAAAAAAGATCCATCCATTGACCACATAAAAAAGAAAATAAACGAAAGAAGGAGTGAAAGAAATGGCAGATTTTTACCAGTAGAAGGAAGAGAGAGAGAAGACCCTTTTGACAAAGGGCCCTCGATTACAAGTTTTGGCTAACAAAAAACGAAAATAACAACGAAGAAAGATATTTTTTAAAAAAAAAGAAAATGGGGGTGAGGGTAAGATCAGATCTCTGGTTTTCTATCCCTTTCCTTTAAGCCAGACCAGACCCTCCTAAGAGCAAAAGAAAATACAGAGAAAGGAGAGATTTTGATTGCAGGGGAGGGCAAGGGAGTTGAACAGAGGAGAGACGATTTCGCTTTTTCTATAATTTCTACAAGCAGTAAAAGCCGCAGGACTACCGTTTTTCAGGTCGCAGCTACAAAAATAAGGATGCGTATCAGTTTATGTTCTGCATTTTTCTGATAACTTCCCACGTATCTTATTTTAGCGGCTGCCTTGATTTTATTTTATTATTATTATTATTAGAGCAAATTTTTACTTCGAATAATTAAATTTTATTTATTAAATATTATCATTAATATTTTTAGTACATTAATTTAATTTATTAATTTATTTTATTTTATAAAGTATTAAATATAAGTACATTAAGACATAGTGAATGCAAATTATAAATAAGAATAATAATTTGCATTATTATAAATTATAATTTTTAAAAATTCTATATAAAAAAAATTTGTGTGTATCTTTTTAATTTAAAAATAAATCTTAATTTATATTATCCGAGTAAAATAATAATATATTTATAATTATATCTTTTTAAATATTATTTAATTTTTTATATAACCCTAATATATTAATGATTCTTCCAATCATGCTTGTAATTATTTACACATTTAGGGTGTTTTATCAATTGAAACTAATTAATTATGATAATGAAATTATCAACAAAATAAATAAATAAAAGAGTTTTAAAAATAAATAAATATATTAATTTTATTGGATATTAGCAAAGTGAAGAAAGTGACTGTTTTGTCCATTTCCCAGTCCTTATTAACCTTTGGCTATATCCATTTCTGTTCATAACAAACACGTGTCATCAACTTTGTCTATTTCCTTGACACGTTTTCTCGATGATTACGAGAACACCGTCTGTTGATGAAATCTTTAAATTACATCACTGCCCCTGCTGTATTCTAGCGATATTATTGTTACGTACACTCCATTGATGTATAATGTCAACTTTGACATTATTGGGAAAGAAAATCCGATGGATTTTTTTAGCCATCTTAAGACGGAATTATCGTAATTACATATCTGCCCCTTTTTGGTAATCTTCTTTAGTAATTCAACCAAAATTAATTATTTTAAAAGCAGAATCTTATAGGGCCAAATCCTTTTTTGGCCTATTGGGCCTGGGCCTTTGTCTTTTCTTGTATTTAGAGAAAGAATAGAAGCTTGTTAGTTGTTACTCCCTCGCCAGTCGCCCAGAGGCACGAACCTTCTACTTTTTTATTTATGGTTGTTTTAAAGACAAATCTGAAAACATTAATTCCAAATAAATAAATAAACAAATTACAAATGGCAAAATCACGTGCTTTTAGGTCAAGTATGAAACGTCCGCATTAAAGTCCTGGTGGATACGCAGCTCATCTGGGCCCGCATTATTCATCAAACGGCCAATCGTTTGTTTATTTGGTAGATTGTGAAATTGGGTGATTTTAAAAATTATTAAAAAATAAATATATAATAATATTTTTTATTTTAATTATATTAACGAGTTTACATTAATTTAAGGTAGGGCATAGGCATTAATTATGTAAATACGCATGCAAATGCAATAGGTTAGGCAGTATCTTTACTTCTTAACTAACTACAAAAATTTAATCAGACGGTTGAAAATCCATCTGATGTTGGCTTAACGATTGGGTAATATAAACGTCATCAATTTGGAATCTTTCGGGCCCCGCAAAATTGAAGAATGTCCTTGGTGGCGTTGTTCAACTTAGAAATATTAAATTACAATATGAAGAATCAATATTATGTATCTCGCTCGGATAGAAAGATATATATATCTACACTGAATCAGAATGCCACGCGTCACACGCACACACATCTTGTATATATATAATATTAATAAGAAATTATATAAATTATGTAGTGCAATGCAATCCTACGTTTAATTGACGAGGACTATCATGCTGGCTAAAATTAACAATGTAATAGATAGAGACTTATGGCTACATCATATGCTAATACGAACAATATACTACATAAATATATATATTCCACACGGTTTTTATGGACGGTCGAATAATGAACATTTCTAATTAGCACATTAATGAAATTTAGTCGAATAATTATATTATAAAATTGTAATTGTTTGTTGCAAACATTATCAAAATTAGATAAATTTTCAAATCAATTGAAGATTCTAATTTGCATAATTCATCACATCCTATACCATAATTCAATCACCTAACACTTTCCGCTAACTTAATAATTTATTTTTATGAACTAGTGAAAGAAATAATAATAATAATGATAATAATAATAAACTTGTTAGTAGTTATTAGTTAGTGATCATTGATTGTAATTAATTCAATCAATTAAAATTTTAAAATAATAGAAGATATACGGACTTTTTTTCGAAACAAAAATGATAAAAATTTATTTATTTAAAAAATATAAAGATAATTTTGTTGATTTATCTAATTAAGCAACTCTTATTTTAAGAAATTTGACGGTTAAATCTTACTCGCATAAAAATTACGTGAATGAATTTATTTTAATTTATGTAATAATATTTAAAATATAGACTTTTAAACAAAAATTTTATGAGTGATGCATTGAAAATGACTCTTTGTCAAAAATTAAATAATAAATATTGTTTATAATTAACTTAATTTGTCACATATTAATTACTTTAAGACAAAGATCTCTATTAATTTTGTTGTAATAATTACCGTTATTATATATAATTTTCATAATTAACTTAAGTGAACCAAAGCTAACTTACCTATTAATACCAATTTACTTAAATTTTAAAGCAATGTTGCGTTAAATTATTGTTATTAATTATAATTAGTTAAATCTAACTTAGTTTATATTCTATTTTATAATATATAATTAGTGAGTCATCCAAGTTGGGATTTTATAAGATGGGCGTTCAACAACACTAACAATGTCCAAAACAAACCAATGAATCATCCACCACTCGTACCACACACATCAATTCAATCACAACCGTTGATCTTCCAAAGCCATCATCCCCACAGGTCAACGTGCATAAAATCACATTCCTACTGAGTCCCAGCGTAATACTGTACAACAAGAAGTACCAGAAAATGGAAACTAACAGTTTCAAATTTAGGTACACGTATTTGAATCCGTCTTTCTGTTACGAAAGGAAAAACAGTAAGGTAATCAATGTCGTTGCCGTCTTCGATCAATCCTAAACTTAAAGCTCGCTACAAAAAACTACGACAGAACAGAAAGCCTTCACCCACTTATTGTTTTGTTTATTTTTCCCTGTTCATTGAGGTCTTAAAAGGTTTCTTTAGTTTATGCAAGCTAAAAAACCATCAGTTTAACAGATTTTTTTTTTTGTTATAAATTAGATTTCTTTCTTTCTCACGAATCTCGTTTCTTTGTGCCGTTCATTTATATATTATATTCTTGAACGAGCACAAACAGAGCTCTCGTCGTTTTGCATCAAGAAACAGGTTCTGTTTTCTTATAAATTTTGCTGCTTGGTTGATTTGATATACGAGATCATTAAATGGGGTGCTTTTTATGGAGCTTTGGTGGGTTTATTGATTTATGATCTGTGCTTGGATTCTGGGATCTGGGTTTTATTTGTTGTTTCTTGTAACTGATGTTTTTAAGCTTTTGAGCTGTTTTCTTTGTTTCTACTTTGGTTAAGGTTTAACTGTGAGATTAAGGGTTTGTGGTTAATGATTAAGGTTGTTTAATCAGATTCATTCCGAGATTTGGCATTGTGAAACTAGAGATCATGTCGTTTTGAATGGAAAAATTTAAAGTACGACTCCTGTGGCCTCTTGGCTAATTTGGGAATAAAATAATAATAAAATAATTGTTTATTCTTGATTGATCTCTCTGTTGGTCCCTTGTCGATTGTCCTAATGCATCTTTTCTGTTGCTTCTGATATTAAAATACCCTCTTTCTCTCCATACATGTCCAGACATTTTTAAATATATTTAAAAAGTGTATTTACTTTTGAAGTATTGGCGGTTTTTGATTCCAAGATCACAGCTAGATGTTTTTGCAAACTTCAGTTTCTTTGTATTCTGGTAATTAATGTGATTGGCTCGGGTTTTATATACTAATTTTCTTGTTGAATGTTGATCTGGCAGATATAATTTTTGAAGTCTGAAATTTGGAATTTTGAAGAAGGTTTTGATCTGAATACAAACAGTATTGGAGTTATTGCTTGTTATTCAGTCACTATATAAAGTTTTGCTGTTTTGGAGATTTAGTAAAGTCGGGACGTGCTCATCAGCAATCGGAACCTGTGATTTAAGTTGCGTTATGGGATCCTTGAATATGGAGAAGAAGTGGGTATTTCCTCTAGTTATAAGCTCTCTAATATGTGTATTCCTACTTGCAACATCCTTCAACATGGGTCTTATCTCTTCATTACACACGATCAATGCAATCTTCTCGATTTTCCCTCCTCACTTTTCATCAAACCACACGGTCCCAACTTATGCTGAAATGAAGGTTAAACAATCTTCACCCCCTCCTTCTGGTCCCAAAATTCCTCAATTTGCTTATTTGGTTTCTGGGTCAAAGGGTGATTTGGACAAGCTTTGGAGAACTCTTCAGGCGCTATATCATCCGCGAAACCAATATGTTGTTCATTTGGACCTTGAAGCGTCAGCAGAAGAAAGATTGGAGCTTGCTTCACGAGTGGAAAAGGATCCTCTGTTCTCCAAGGTTGGAAATGTTTACATGAGCTCCAAGGCCAATATGGTTACTTACAGAGGACCAACTATGGTTGCCAATACACTTCATGCTTGTGCTATTCTTCTTAAGAAAAGCAAGGATTGGGATTGGTTTATCAACCTTAGTGCTTCAGATTATCCTCTCGTGACTCAAGATGGTAAGCCCTGTCTATTCAACCTGTATATTTCGTAATCATTTTATTTATATTTGGAATGAGAGATGCAAGTTCTACACTGAATAAAATTTAATCAATAACCCTTTTAATTTGCAGATCTTCTTTTCACATTTTCGGGTTTAAACCGAAAACTTAATTTCATTGAACACACAGGCCATCTTGGTTGGAAGGAGTAAGTTATTTCTTTTCTCTCTGTCTACAACTTTTGAGGACTTCTATATGTAAAGTGATACTATATCTGATTATTTTTTCTGCAGGGACAAACGAGCAATGCCTTTGATGATTGACCCTGGACTCTACATGTCGACTAAGTCAGATATATTCTGGGTCACACCACGGAGAACTCTGCCAACAGCATTTAAATTATTTACAGGTTAGTAATTGTGTTTAACTTGTCTACAAATGGAAAATTTTAAATTGTGATGTTAGAAACTAGCTTAACCAATGGTAATTTGTGTGCCTCTTTGGGAAATAAAATATGGAAACAAAGGAAAGGGAATCTTTGTTCTTTCATCATGTATGTTGAGGTTTGAGTAAGTTGGGCTGTTCTAAACAATTCAAATGGTCTCTGGAAGCAGTTGCCATTTGGATGGTTAAATAACTTGGCTTATGGAATTTGCAGCTTCTTATTAAGAAATAGAATTTAAATTGTTAATTGATGTAGTTAATTAGTCTAGATTTAGCATCACTGCAGCCTTTTTTCTAATTTCCTAAAATGCCGATACATGAAAATTAAGGAGTTATGTCCAAGGTGAAGTTTTTGTAAACTGTAACTTTGTTCTTTTAGTGATGATTTTGTTGCAAACAATTTAGGCAATTAGCTTCATCTTTGTTCTTAATATTTCCCTAACATGTATAAGTGTCCCTTTAATGGGACAATGAATCCTGGTGTTATATGTTTGTTCTGTTTACTCATACCCATAATCTATTTCAAGTAGACATGTAGTAGCTGAAAGAAACATGTTTTGTTGCGGCTATTGCAGTGTTTAAAAAGCAAGTTCTTATGTTTGGATTTGGTTAGAACTGGATCACTTCCAAAGTTGAATACTTTAGCTACGGTCCAAATGAGCTTGCTAAGATAAGTAAACCAAAATCACTGCATATCTTTCATTTAAGCTTCTGCCTTTCCATCAGTGGATTAAATGCTTGAACTATCAAGCAATACTTAACATCTGCAGTTTTGAACTCTGGTTGCAATGACACAACCACCAGTATAGGAAGAAATTCCCTGTACGTGCATTGACAGAAGGGGTTTCTTCTGTGCTAGTCTTAGTCTATTTTATGAATTTGATGTTTTCTAATTAAATACATTCCTGTTGCAGGTTCAGCATGGATGGTGCTCTCTCGTTCATTCATAGAGTACTGCATTTGGGGTTGGGATAATCTACCTAGAACACTCCTCATGTACTACACAAACTTTGTCTCCTCTCCTGAAGCCTACTTTCAGACTGTCATATGCAATGCGCCGGAGTTTGTTCAAACTGTTGTCAATCATGACTTGCACTACATTTCTTGGGACAATCCGCCCGGACAGCATCCGCACATCCTTTCACTTAATGACACTAGCAAGATGATTGCAAGCAATGTTGCTTTTGCTCGGAAATTCAGACGAGATGCCCCTGTTTTGGACAAGATTGATAAGGAGTTACTTCGACGGAAAAATGGTACTTTTACCCCTGGTGCCTGGTGCTCTGGTGACCCAAATTGTTCCAAGGTTGGGGACCCAAACAAAATCAAACCGGGTCCTGGAGCTGAAAGGCTTGGCCGCTTAATAGCTAGCCTAGCTATGGATGCTAAACATGGTCATAACCAGTGTAAATAGTATTCATGATAGTTGCATGGGGGTGGAAAACAAATTCAAAAACTGATAGTAGAAAAATACAAAAAAAATATAGAAAAACATTCTATCTAAAGTCGGACAGGAGCTTAGAAAATTGTGTCAAGAATTTTTGACGGTGGATTTGCATTTATGGCTTCATTTTTTGTTAGAATGGAAGCATGTTAGGGTTGTTAGAAGCAAATGTACGCAGAAGTATTGGTTATATTGTACGGTTGGGATTAAAAGAAGATGCATGATCATCTTCTTTTGGCAGTTTTTAATTCATAAATCTTCACAGTTAAATGTAGCTCAGAAGCTTAATGCAGTCTTTTAGTACTTTTCTTTGTTCCTTATTATTATTCTTTTAGCTTCATAATAAATAATTAGATGCTACCATATTATATAGACACATGAATCTTCAAATCCTGAACTTCCGGAAACGCTTGGAGTAAAAGGCTGGAAAAGTACCAAAAAAGAAAAATATTCAGAATGACATTTGAATACTATTTCTGTCATTTGCTTGGAAATTTCTGTTTGAAATTGTTTTCTTCCCTTGCTCTTTAAAACAGTCCATGGTTGTTTTCTTAGTTATTTGAAAGTGTCAAACATGAGATGTAATCAAGATCATAGTCACACTACTACAGGCCATGATATTTGGGTATAATTGAAATGAAAATCATAGTAATTTTAGTTTGGCAGAATCATATTTTACTAATCTTCCAAGAAATTAGTAAAGATCACAGACAGAGAACAACTGTCTAAATGACAAGTTAGATTATGATGTCACAAACTCTCAAATATAAGAAAAGTATCTTTTTCCCCTGCAAATTTCTTGGAGATTATCTTGCCTTTTATATTTTGATTGAAGGACGAAATCAGACTTGGCAAAACTTGCCAAGAAATAGGCAATTCGTGATCCAACTTTTTCTTCCCCTAACAAAGAATTATTAATTGCCCTGCAAAGAAGTACTAAACCATTTACTGCCTAATGGAGAATCACTATCAATTTGAATAATTCTCATACTACACGACTTATCCGAATCATCCACTAGCTTATCTGTTTATTCAATATTTATAGTCAATTAGGCTATCTGGCCAACACTACAAGTGTCCCAGAAGTCTAAAGACCTTAAAGCAGACACATTTTCAACATAATAAGCATCAGAAGCTTCTATTCTTACTTCCCATCATTTCGTTGTCCTCAAAATTTCACCTAACATTTCAAAATTTAGATTCATTGAATTCTTTGAAACTATTAAGACTAAATTTGACGTCAATATCAATACATCATGCCACTGGACTGGCAAAGTCTCCATCTAATGACCCTGTCAACCTTCTTCAAACACAGAGCAAACCTCCATAATTTTGCACTCGGATAAAGCAGGTGCCTAATTCAGAGACGACAAATTTCATTACTTGGACAAATTTTTCATTCTAAAACAAAACAATATTTCCATGTCAGTTCTGCTGACCTGTCGATGGAAAACACTACTATGACAGCTGGTACTCCATCAAGCAATATGTAAAGGGGATTATGTATTTGAAGATTAATTGTAATTATTAAAAAAAATGACTATGAACCATAGGCGTTACATAATATACAACATAAATGATTTATCTTTCTTTTTTCTTTCATAATATTATCTACATACATATGATCAAGATCATTCTCGCTCTTCTCAATGTCTGGATCCGCTATTATCTAAAGCCAAAAATTGTTTCGAGTTCCTACACCCTTCTTAAACTTATATTAGCTACACAATCTCCTCTGGTTTAAAATTCTCTGCCCTCGTTTCATTTCCTGACCCAACAACAATATCTTCTATTTTTTTTGCTAAAATCGAGAATAGTTCAGAAAACACAGGCCAAATTAAACCATCTCCAAAATTTTTATATTCCCAGTGGAATTTGCAGCAACTAAGGTGGCAGAGGACTGGCCACGCCAACAGACAGATGAGATAAACTGTGCACCAGCATCCATTTCATGGCCAGACAAAGGGTCCGCGTTGTTGAAGTTTAATGACAAAGCTGGCATGGGGAAAGCTTTGTGGTAAACAAACACCTGTTCCATGCAGAATATTTAACATCAATATTTGAATGAAATCAGCAAATGCAAAACTGGAATGTTTTTCCACAGAACTGATTTTTGACAAGTTCAGCTCATTAACAATTTGTGACTTTTATGGCATGCATGTAAATATCACTTGCCAATAACAGAAACAAATCTGACAGAATATGTTGCCAATACCTATTAAGAGATGCATATCTGACAGATTTAGTGAAGCAAGTTTCTAAGACATTGTTCAAAAGGAATATAGCATTCAACGAATGATTCCTTGCTTTTTTTAGTACCAAAACACGACTGATCCCAATTAACAGTGGCAATTGGGCCAGGCCGGTCCTGGGCTTTGTCTGCATAAGGCCCAAGCCCGTAAAAGCCCGGTCCAAATGGAACCTGGGCCGGCCCGGGTCAGACTTTTGACAGGCTTGAATCTTTTTTCAATTTTTTTAAAAAAATAAAATATAATCTTCCTAAACATATCAAATTTTAAAATTTTTACAATCTATTAAAAGTAAAAAAAACACTATTATAACACATTAAAAATTAACAACATTACGGCATGCATGTGAATATCACTTGCCAATAACAGAAACAATCCTGACAGAATATGTTGCCAATACCTATTAAGAGATGCATATTTGACAGATTTCATGAAGCAAGTTTCTAAGACATTGTTCGAAAGGAATATAGCATTCAACGAATGATTCCTTGCTTTTTTTAGTACCAAAACGCGAATAATCCCAATTAGGAGTGGCAATTGGGCCAGGCAAGGCCGGGCTTGACAAAGCTCAAGACTGGCCCAACAATGAAGGCATAAGGCCCAAGCGCACAAAAGCCTGGTCCAAATCGGACCTAGGCTGGGCCAAGCTAGGCTTTTGACAAGCTCGGATCTTTTTTCAATTTTTTTTTAAAATAAAATAAAATCTTCCTAACATATCAAATTTTAAAATTTTTACAATCTATTTATATTAAATAAATATTATTAAAACACATTAAATTTTTTTAAAAATTAACAACATTACTTATATTAAATTATTAACATACAATATAACTACACAAATTTAAATAATACAACTACACAAGTTTAAATGCATATTAAAAGTTCAAGCATCTAATATATATTTTCAATCAACTAAAAGTATAAAAATACAAGAGTATAATCATAAAACTAAATGTAAACAATTCAAAACATAAAAATTTATTTTTTTTTTCAGGAATTACACCACCTAAAAATAAATTTAAAATAATATAAGTAAATAAATTTATTTTTTTCAATCCGAACCGGGTCACATTCGGGTATCCATAATCATACCTGAATCCAGTCCAAAACAGTACAAATTTGAAAATTGAAGCCCAAGTCCGGTTTATTTTACCCGAGCCGGGCTCAAGCCCGTGCGGGCCCGAGTATTTTTGCCATCCCTAATCCCAATAGGCCTTATTATCCGGTTTAGGGAAAAACATGAAAATTGAGAGCATTGTATCAATTAGTAGATGAGAAAAACCCAAGTTACCAACAGCAAAGTAACTGAACTGAAGCTATTGATTTCTTCCACTGACATAAAAATGGCAATTGTGTTTAGATGATAACTGTGACTGGAAAAGCAATCAAAAAGCAAACTGATTTTTTATATATCATATAAAATATTAAGGTGCCATTTTTATATATCATATAAAATATAGAGGATGGAATATAAATGGTGATCAGCCAGTTCACATTTTTGGGAAGCTGTAAATCTTTAACCTTTAAACAAACACACTGTACTTGACTCACTTGGTTTTCCTAGAAATTACTCCTAACAGTGGATGTCCAGGGCTCCAGGAAAACTAAAAGCAAGCTGATTTTTTTATTGCCAAGCAAATTGCCTACTCTTGTCTAGAGGGCCACAAGTCTTCCCAAATATTTCTAAATAGGAAGCCTGATGGTTTTTAAAAAAAACTAAATACTGAACACCGGTAGGCCTTTGAAATTGTTATCCCAAATAAGCAATGTGAAAAGCATACACAACTTTTGTCCCAGAATATATGTATAAAGAAGAAACAGATGTACCTCGTTAGTTTCTGAGCCTGTAGCAATGTAACCATCAGATACTGATAAACCCACAAAGTTCTGCAACAACAAGAACATGCATTACAACCAAAAATATGTCAACCACATTTTTCCTTCTCAATGAGCAATCAGAGCATGAAGATTGTATTAGGATCAATGTCACATGGACTAATAACAAAGTCAGACAAAAAGCACAAAAGATAGTAAGTTCATAATGTAATTATAAAGGTGCGGAAGGAAATCATTGAAAAGCATGATGTGTTGAAAACTACTTGTTTTGCTGCCATTTTCAATTACTAAATGTCCTTTGATGAATATTGAAATTTAATCTTAACCTTAAAGAATGAGATTAAACCATTCAACAACGGCATAATAACCATTTTTATTCCAGTTTACATGTCTGACTTGATCACATTCAGGCATTCCAACCCAGCCACGTATGTTTTTATCAGCACCATAAAGTTTGACTAGTGTCTAGTTTTTTAACAAATTCTTATTATCATAAAGTTTGACTAGTTTCTAGTTCTTTAACAAATTCTTATTATGGTTGACCTAATTCAAAATAAACACCCCCGTAAAATGTGAAGAAAAGTAGTTAGACTTTAGTCAGTCCATCCTAGTAATAGCCCAAGTCCAATAACCGAATAGATATTGTCCGCTTTAGGCACATAGCCTACCATAGATTTGATATTGGGCTTTGAAAATCAAAACACGTCTACCAAATTAGGAGGACCTCCGAAGGCTATATATAACCTACCCAAACTCACTGACTAGCGCTATGGGATGTGACAATCTTTGTTCTAAGTAAAGTGATACTAGAAGTTTAGACAAAGAAAAATTCAAAACCGGAGCTCCCTCTCACACAATTCAAATGAGACTTTAATTCATAGTTTGTTCAAATTTTTTGTAAGACATATGCGAAGTTGATTAAATCTAGCAGAACATGACAATCAATTGCTCATTCAATAATAAGTGCTATTTTTTTCATGTGACAATTATTATAACAAGAAATAGTATCAAACCTACAAAATTTTTAGTATGGTGTAAATCAATTGATGTGGATATAGGATTACAAATGATGATTTAAAAAGTAAAAAGACTAATAGAAGGCACAGGAACTCAAGAAAATCATGGAACGGCTCTCCCTACACTATAGGCCAAGAATAATATTCTACACTTATCAAAGATTTCATATTGGCTTCCCTTAACTGCTGGTAGATATAATATTCGAAAGCATAAACTTCGTAACATAAAGCATTATATTAATCAGCACAATCCGAGCCAATGTACCTTTACATTCATGTGACCTGTGAATGACTGAAGGGGAGTATCAATAACCCGAGATGTACACATTGACAAATCCCAAAGTTTCAGAGTGTTATCCGTGGATGCAGAAACAAGAGTTGTTACATCTACAAACTTGACATAACTCACGGTTTTGTTGTGTCCTATTAATGTGCACAGAGGAATTTTTGAATTACGGAGATCGTAGTAATAAATTCTATGATCTGCTGAACCAAATGCAAGGGAACGACCGGAATCCAAGGGAAACTGGACACAGCAGACATTGGCCTTTGTTTTGATGGTACCGATACTTACTCCCTGCAGTAGCAACCCACATAAGGAGAACAACTTATTACACATCCAGAATTAAGTATACACAGTAAGAAATTAGATGACTGCAGTACGTTTAGTTTCAAAGCTGACATCCACCAAGTGCAAAAATAGAATTGCCTGATTGATACTCCATAGCTTAACAGAACCATCATCGCTCCCGCTAGCCAACAGTGTTGGATCTGCTGATGAATAGTCAATGGACCATACGCGCCTCTCATGCTCTCTCATTTCTGTAAGTACTTGACTTCTTGAAACATCCCATACCTGAAAATAATGACCAACTTATTTAAAATAGTGGTACGAAGGTGAAAGGTGAACGGAACATAAGACTTGACCTACCTGCACCACGCCTTCAAAGTTACTTGAAGCAATCTGGCTTTTGATATAACTATTCCAACATATGCTGCTCAGCTTTGATCTACTACTCATTTCAACCACAGGATAGTGGATATCACGATTTTCCTTCATGATCGTATCACACTCAAATACTTTAATCTTCTTGTTCACACCAGCTGTAGCAAAAAATTCTCCATCACGATCAAAACTGAGCGAGCATACTAGGTTGGAAGAGTTTAATAAATCCCCTTGGTTCAAGTCTGCCTTGACCTTTAACTTACTGAAAGACAGATACTTGCACAAATCCTCAAGAAATGGATTTATCCATCCACTTTTTCTACCTTCACTAAACTGCTCTTTTGATCCTAAATTATTGACAGAACTTCTTTCAGTTGCAACAATAGACCCTCTACCATCACTACTTAATGGTGAATGCCTAACCAATGGTTTCCCTGATGGCTTAATTGGTCTGCATCTTGTCAAAAAATATGCTGACTCCAGCTTTTTAAAGTTTTTCATCAACCGAGAGCTTTTAAAAAGAACACTTTCTTCATTTCCGGTGAGGGTATCTACTCTCTGATTATCATCTAGATTATCATCACATTCCTCTATGTTGTGAATCTGAAAACCTGGTCTAAATCGTTTCCTAGAACCCAAGGTAGAAGAATCATCATTATCAACAATATTTATTGAAGGGAGATTTAACACTGAGCGATCATCCTTCCCCAACTCTGTGTATGACCCTCCCTTTTCCCTAAGAATTGCTTGGTGCCTTGAAACTTCCTCAATATCAGAACATACAAAAGAAACAATGTCCTGCAACTTATCAGCAGCTTCCTGTTTTCTTTGTTGTACAAGCAAAAGGAATTCCAGCAACAACTCCTGCTCATCTATTCGCTCCCTGAGCTCTATTGCCGCTTTGCGCTCTTCCAGAATATCTCTTGGTTCAGTAAGAAACTCACTCTGCAACAACTCACTGTTATACATGGCATAAAAATGTAAGATTCCCATGACTATAACCTTTTTTTATAATTATAATTCATCAGATCTAATGCAAAAAATAATTTAGAAGGTAGCATGGTATTGTAAAATGTAACATCATAATGCATGAAGGCAATGCGGGCAAAGATTCTGCAAATTACTCCTAAAGGAAAAAAGAAAACGACACAAGAAACATAATTAATCAACCAAATACAAACAATCATGGTGGATATACAAATAAATCAATATCAAAACTAATTATATCTAATCATTTAATGTGCTCCAGGATTTGTTCACACGCACACCAATTCTTTTGCACAGCACTTGAACAAATTCTTGACATTATGTAATTGAGTAGTAAGATTATTAAATGTAAAATCAATCATATATTTGATTTTAATTTTCAAGGTTCATACATAATTCACCCTTGTGGTTTGGACCATTTTCACATTACATTGCCAACCTATGATTTTGTTTGTTGATACTCGTAGTCCCTTATAGGTTATGTAGATAAGCAAAACACTAAAACAAATTTTGTAAAACTTAAAAATCTTGTTAGGTGTAAAAAGACTGTAAACTAATAATCTATTGCTGGTAGTGACTTAATATTCTCCTCCATTTTGTGATGAGGCTATGCCCTTTGTTATTACTTAATTCTATTATTCTATGGTATACTTATCTATATTGAGTTTCATGTGGAATACGATTATGTTCTTTTATATTTTAATTTAAAGAGAAAGGGCCTAAAATGCTGCTAAGTAATCACAGAACGGTGAAGAAAAAGGCCTGAACTACAAGGGGGCATCTTCAATAAGTATTCTAGGAGTTGCTTTCCTGATAATTATTAATTCAACCCTCATCTGAATGGATGAAGTACAGTATACCGGTTTATAAATCCACAAATACCTCGCAAATTTACATAAGATTTAAAGATAATTCATCGTTATTAGTATTTAACAGTCGTGAGGGGAACCAAGTTAACTTATTGCATATCTTTCTAGTAACTAAACCTATTTTCCTAATTACTGGGGGCATGCTTGAAACTGTTTTTCGAACAAAAAATATTGAAGAAATGCAATCAGACAGCGCATTTTACACAAAATTTAACCCCATTTTGACATACCATGCAAATTTTTTCATAATGCATGTACTCCAAATATAATGACTGCAATCCCTGATAATTTTTAACAAAACACGCCCAATAAATTTACGTGTGCGGTTAGAAAAGAAAATATATTCCTGCAACTGATGAATAAAATTTCCATTAAAACAGGTTAATGCGAATTCATTAGCAAAGTTAGTACAACCTTTCCATATTCTTGTTATAAGTTTGCGCTAATTTAAAATGCCTATGTTTGCACAACAACAATCACATCAAAGCACTATGGTAGAAGGATTTTATCTCTTAAGCAAATATATACCAGTTGAGTTGCAAACAAAATTATCCATGTGAAAACTAAGTTGAATTTGCAATAACCATTTCATAAAAACTCTTTCAATTGTAGTTTGACCATAAAGAAAGGTAATGAGCCCCAAACTGGGAGGTAAAGGCAAAACCAAATTTAAGAAGCTAGACATGTCAGACGTTAGATACAATAATGATAAAAACTAGAATTTATATAAAAAGTGAGTTGTAAGGAATCACCCTATCTTCGGACGACTACTGGGCTCAGGGTGCAGTAACCATAAGCAAAAAGAAGCTTCCTTTGGAAACTTCAGCAGCAATTGAGGAGGAAGTACTCGATGTCTCAAACTAGACAAAGTTCTAGTCTTTTCTTCCCTTGAGCTAAATGGGCAGAATAACTATCAGAAAAATAGAATTATCACATCAGTGTACAAACAAAACCAAGCATACGGTTAAAAATTTGATCCAGCTTCAACTATTGGTAAAGAGAACAAGATATATCACCAATATGGCATCATTACATACCCTATCCAAGTCAAATTATGACGAGTAAAAGAAATGCCGCTTAAAATTACAAACCTCAAAAAGAAGAACCCCCAATCGATAAATGTCTGAAGCACAAGAAACAGGAGCCCCGGCTATCTCTTCAGGACTAGTGTACCAGTTTGTCTCCATTAGCAATATCTGTTTCATTGGAAATGGCTGCATTTCTTCAACTTGTTCGACATTTGCTATAGTACCTACGATTTTATTTTCTTGCATCCTTTTGACCGACGTGGCATGTATCCCATAAACTGGGCTTAATTGCATATAACTAGCTTCTGATAAAACATTTGTTGGAGTTGTCATCAGTTGAAGATCTTCACTTCTCAACCTACTTCTCCATTGAAGCATGTCGAGGGGCAAGGGAGAAGATAAATCCATAGCCTCCATATTTTGGCTATTTAATCCTTCCTCAAGAGAATCAGACCCGGAATCTGAACAAGAGGCAGATTCAATGAAGGAAACATGGTTAAATGAGGACATGACAAAACATGATGGCCGAACATTATGAACAACAATTCCTTGTGAATGTGCTATATTTACAATCTCCACTATTTGCCTAAATATGTGCAAGCATTCAGAGACATCTACTGAACGCTTTGGTTTATCCAACCACTGCCTCAAGCTAACATCACCCCACTCTATGGCACAAACAAAAGGGTCAACTGCTGCCTCATCTTCACAAACCCCAGATAAACCACCCTGGTTTCTAAGGTGATCACTGTTAGCCAGCACAACTCTGTCACTCTCCTTTTTAATCCCAAAATCATGTGAAGGGTCAGCTAAAACCCTGAATCTTTCACCATGACGGAGTCTAGGGTTCCTGTCTGAGACTCCTGAAGTATTAAATCTCCTAGAATTATTAGATTTCTGCCAAGCAGAATCAGAAGAACCTTCCATGGCTATCCACCTAGCGCTGCATGAAGACCAGAACACACACATCCAAGAAATGGAGGAATTCTCCTGCTTCTACCACACTCCCTCACTTCCACCGTCACCATTTTCTGTCAAGCGCTCATTTCAATAAGCACAAGGCAAAACACCGTAACTTCTCACAAGCCAAGATCCTCAGCTTCACAAACCGAAACACTGAACCCTAATAGATATACACAAGTAAACAACAAGAAACTTTCAGCATGCAAAACATCAAAAGTCCCAGCACCACCGCCAATAAAAAAAAAAAAAAAAAACTTAACAAAACCGCAACAAGTTCAGAAAATTCAATACACCCACTTAACCATATATACTCTCAAAAACTTGCATGCAATTTTCAACACCATACATCAAAAGCACCACCACCAAGAAAAACCCATCGGTATTATAAAATATTAGTGCAGATATATTTTAAAAGAAAGAGAGGAAGAGATACCGGCAAAACCAAGAAATGATCTTTATTGTGATCTTGTGATCTTGCTAAGGCTACCTGGAAACAGAACCACACAGCCAAAAAGCCTTTTCAGTTTGCACTCTATTCAACTATAGCTTCAAAGCCTCATAAAATCCCACAATAAACCAAACATACAAACCAAAAACTAACCACAAACAACCCAGACCATCTGTTGAATTAAAAAATAGTTTCTTTATTGAACACGTACGTCAGCAACTTATTTAACATTTCTTTTTGAAACATAAGCCGCTTCTTTATCATCTCTTCGTTATCTTCCCGCTTTATTCCATTTGGGCTACGTGGCACAATTACAACCTGTAGGTAGTTTCATTGAAGTTGACAAAATTATAAATTAAAATAAAGTTGTGGGCCATCAAATGAAAATCTAAAAAATATTATACCCCTTTTTGACAAATAAAAAATTAAAAAATTTCTATTACGAGTGAAAAAACAAACAAATAATAAACAAAAGAATATTTTTTTCTTAAAGAAGAAAGAAGTGATTATTAAATAATTAAATGTATTTAAGAAAATCAATAAGCAAACTAGTGATGAGAGAGATTTGTATGCACTACAGACAGTTAAAGAAATATTAAATTATACTTATGCTGAACTGAATTTAAACGACCTAGCAAGGAACCAAGAATTGAATTCAAAGCTACAAGAACTGAAATTTATAGGATTCAAGATGAACAAATGATGAGAACCCACCTTGGTATTATCTTCAAAGATTTGATTTTGTGGCTCTTTGCTGTTAAATCATGAACTGGGTATTAAAAAACAGGAGTGCCCCGGCGTTCAGCTTTTTGAGTTTAGAAGAGATCGACTCAAAGCTGGCTCCTCACTTCATCCAGAAAAAAAAAAATATATATATATATATATATTTTTTTTTTTTCTTTTTGCAAGAAAATAATATTTTTAAATATGTGAAAAGTGTTTCAACTGTTTATACTTTATAGATTGAAAAACAGTTGTTGGGTAGATTTAGAGGATAAAAGTGAAGAAGAGAGAAAGAAAGAGGAGAGACATGGATGTAAACTCCTTGTTCAATTTTATTCCATAGTTTCCCTTTTTTATACATTTTTTTACGGATTTTTTGGTTTTACTAGTCTAAAAATAGTTAGCTGAAAGATGTGTCACAAATAAAATGAAAATATGGAAAATTTAGAAAAATATAAACGTAGAGAGGAATATGTAAGAAATAGTGTGGATAAAAATAAGATTTAAACGAAATGTAATATGTAGTGAAACAGGCCCCAAGCATTTATTGAAGAAATCTACCATTTGGACCAAAAGAGGTAGGTAATCAATTTTCAGGTTCCGGGACTGCCACGCTTTGTCTCAATTGTTGGGAAAATTTTTCAAAATAACACGATTTTTGACCAATTTTTATTGATACGTCTATTAATACAGTTTTATTCGATGAATCAAATTTTAAGTCATTTGAATAATTTTACTCAACAAAAAAATATTATAGTTACCGTACTATAATATATACATTACAGTGTATGCTCTATAAATCTTAAATCTTAAATTCTTAAACTCTAAAATTACAGTACTCGTGTTTTATATATTTTATTTTTTTTTTAATTCTTAAATTTATAGAATAAATAATAATTCATAAAATTAAATTTATTTATAATAAATTAAAAAAATATTGTCATCAATTATTATTTATTATGTAAATTTACAATAATTAAAATATATTTTAAAATTTTAATTGCATATCTAATTTAATTATTTAGTTAATGAAATAAAATAAAAATAAAAATTTAATGAAATTTGACAAGTTAGTTAATTATAAAAAAATATAAAATAATTTAATTTTGTTATATTTATTTTTTAAAATTACAAATTACAAATATTTATTAAAAGAATTTTGTTTAAAAAAATTACAAAAAATAAAAGTAAAAAAATAGAAAAT
>JAXCLQ010000005.1:16412955-16437276 GCA_035584115.1 Cedrela odorata | reverse complement strand
GCAAAGAAAAAGGCCCAAACTACAAGGGGGCATCTTTAATAAGTATTCTCAAATTTTCTTTCCTCATAATTATTGAGAGGAACCAAGTTAACATACCGATGAAGAACATCAATGACTCCTACTTGGTCCAAAATTATTTATTTAAGTTCTACTTACTTTATAACTCTTTCTTAATTTAGTATTTTATTCATTCTTTATTAATATTTACTTTATTAAAATTCTTCTTATTTTAGAACTCCTACTTAGCTTATGATTTTTATTCCTACTTAGTTTAGTATTTTTATTCTTACTTAGTTTAATATTTTTATTTCTACTTTATTTAATTTTACTTTATTTAAATTCTATTTGATTTAGAGTTCTAGAAAACTACATATATAGTGTTATTAGTTGTAAAGAAAAGGAATTACTTATTTTTCTTAATAGAAAATCATTTCAGACGTGAATTCTGGTTTTTTTTTTCGGTCTTGTTAACGATATAATATCTTTGTGAACGAAATCACAACCCATCAATACTTGTCTTGCATCACATACCTTTCTAGGAACTAAACTTATTTTCCTAATTACAAGGGGTGTGCTTGAAACTATATTCTGGACAAAAATTTTGAAGAAATGCAGTCAGACAACACATTTTACATAAATTCTAATCCCATTTTGACATGCTTTGCAAATTTTCTCATAATGTATGTGCTCCAAATATGACTGCAATCCCTGATGATTTTTTACAAAACTAGCCCAATAAATTTGCATGATTGGTTAGAAAAGAAAACATATTCCTGCAACTGATGAATGAAATTACATTGAACCAGGTAAATCCAAATTCATTAGCTAAGTTAGTACAACCTTTGCATATTCTTCTTATAAGTTTAAAATAATATGAATTCTCAAACTGCCTATGTTTGCACAACAAACAATCACATCAAAGTACTATGGTAGAAGGATTTTATCTTTTAAGCAAATGTATACCAGTTGAGTTGCAAACAAAATTATCCGTGGGAAAACAAGTTGAATTTGCACTATTCGTTTCCATAAAATCTATTTAAAATGGGGTTCAGGCCATAAAGAAATGTAATGAACCCCAAAAGGGAGGTATGGCAAAACCAAATTTAAAGAGCTAGGCATGTCAGGCATCAAATACAGTAATGATAAAGACTAGAATTTATATAAAAGGTGAGTTGTAAGGAATCACCACATCTTCGGGCGACTACTGGGCTCAGGGTGCAGTAACCATAAGCAAAAAGAAGCCTCCTTTGGAAACTTTAACAGCAATTGAGGAGGAAGTATTCGATGTCTCAAACTAGACATAGTTCTGGTCTTCTCTTCCCTTGAGCTAAATGGGCAGAATAACTATCACACAAACAGAATTGCCACATCAGTGTACAAACAAAGTCAAGAATACATTTCAAAAATTTGATCCAGCTTCAACTATTGGTAAAGAGAACAAGATACTTCAACAATATGGCACTACATACCCTACCCAACTCAAATTATGAATGGTAAAAGACACATCCTTAAAATTACAGACCTCAAAAAGAAGAACTCCCAATCGATAAATGTCTGAAGCACAGGAGACAGGAGCACCGGCTATCTCTTCAGAACTCGTGTACCAGTTTGTCTCCATTAACAATATCTGTTTCATTGGAAATGGTTGCTTCATTTCTTCAACTTGTTCGACATTTGTTATATTACCTAAAATTTTATTTTCTTGCATCCCTTCCACCGACATGGCATGCATTCCATAAACTGAGCTTGATTGAATACAACTAGCTTCTGACAAAACGTTTGTTGGAGTTGTCATAAGTTGAAGATCTTCACTTCTCAACCTACTTCTCCGCTGACGCATGTCGAGGGGCAAGGGAGAAGAAGATATATCCTTAACCTCCATATTTTGGCTATTTAAACCTTCCTCAAGAGAATCGGACCCGGAATCCGAACAAGAGGCAGATTCAATGAAGGAGACACGGTTAAATGAGGACATGACAAAACATGATGGCCGAACATTATGAACAACAATTCCTTGTGAATGTGCAACATTTACAATCTCCACTATTTGCCTAAATATGTGCAAGCATTCGAAGACATCTACAGAACGCTTAGGTTTATCCAACCACTGCCTCAAGCTAACATCACCGCACTCAATGGCACAAACAAAAGGGTCAACTGCTGCCTCATCTTCACAAACCCCAGATAAACCACCCAGGTTTCTAAGGTGATCACTGTGAGCCAGCACAACTCTATCACTCTCCTTTCTAATCCCAAAATCATGCGAAGCATCACCTAAAACCCTGAATCTTTCATCATGACGAAGTCTAGGATTCCTGTCTGAGACTCCTGAAGTGTTCAATCCCCCAGAATTATCAGATTCCAGCCAAGCAGAATCAGAAGAACCTTCCATTGCTATCACCTAGCGCTGCATGAAGACCAGAACACACACATCCAAGAAATGGAGCAATTCTCCTGCTTCTACCACACTCCCTCACTTCCACCATCACCATTTAATGTCAAGAACTCATTTCAATAAACACAAGGCAAAACACCATAACTTCTCATCAAGCCACGATCCTCAGCTTCACAAACCGAAACACCGAACCCTGTTAGACATACACAAGTAAGCAACATGAAACTTTCTGGATGCAAAACATCAAAAGTCCCACCATCACCAACACCAATCAAAGAAAACTTAGCAAAACCTCAAAAAGTACTGAAAATTAAAGACACCCAATTGACATATACTCTAAAAAACAGCATGCAATTTTCAACACCACACATCAAAAGCACCGCCACCAACAAAAACCCATCTGTATTATAAATTATTAGTGCAGATATATTTTAAAAGAAAGTGAGGGAGAGATACCAGCAGAACCAAGAAAGGATCTTTATTGTGATCTTGTGATCTTGCTAAGGCTACCTGGAAATAGAACCACACAGCCAAAAAGCCTTTCTAGGTTACGCTCTGTACAACTAAAACTTCACAGCCTCATAAAATCCACAATAAACCAAACATACAAACAAAAAACTACCCACAAAGAACCCAGACCGTCAGTTGAATCAAAAAATAATTTCATTATTGTACATGTACATCAGCAACTTACTTAACATTTCTTTTTGAAACAAAAGCCACTTCTTTTCGTTATCTTCCCGCTTTATTCCATATGGGCTACGTGGCACAATTACAACCTGTAGGTAGTTTCATTGGAATTGACAAAATTAAATTTAAAACAACTTGTGGGCCATGAAATGAAAATCTAAAAAATATTATACCCCTATTTGACAAAAAATATATATATTAAATAATTACTGCCACTGCAAGTGAGAACCAAAAATAGATTAAAAAAACAGAAGATTCTTTGTTTCCTAAAAAAGAAAGAAGTGATCATTACATATTTACGCGTATTTAAGAAAATCATGAGGTAAACTAGTGATAAAAGATTTCAGTTTTGATTTGTATGTACTACAGTCTACAGACAAGCTCAAGATGATGGACTTAATAGATGAACTAAAATCTGTAGGATTCAAGATGAACAAATGACGAGAACCCACCTTGGTATTATCTTCAAAGATTTGTTTTTGTGGTTCTTTAATGTTAAATCATGCACTGGGTATTGAAAAACAGGAGTGCCCCCCTTCAGCTTTGTGGGTTTAGAAGAGATCGACTCAAAGCTGACTCCTCACTTCATCCAGACCGAAAAAAAAAAGGTATTTTTTTTATAAAAATAATATTTTTAAATAGGTGAGAGAGAGTGCTTGAACTGTTTATACTTTATAGATTGAAAAATAGTTGTTTGGTAGATTTAGAGGATAACAGTGAAGGGGTAGAAATTTTATTCCATAGTTTTTTTTTATGCAATATATTTTTCAAATTTTATTGGTTAATTTAAAAAAAAATGTAATTTATAGTTTATACCTGAAAAATGAGTGACAAATAAAATTAAAATATGGAAAATTTTGAAAAATATAAAAGTAGAGAGGAAAAAAATAAATAAGTAAGAAATAGTGTGGATAAAAAAAAAGATTTGGCAGATATATGATATGTAATGTAATAGGCCGAAGGCATTTATTGAAGAAATCTAACATTTGGACCAAGACGTCGCCAATTTGCAGGTTCCAAGGCTGCCACGCTTTGTCACAATTTATACTCCACCGCAATATTCGTTGCCCCCCAACCTCCACAAATATTTTTTAATCCCATTTTTAGCAAAAGTTGAATTTTCAGGAAAAGCTTTATAGTAAGGAGACAGAGAAGAGGAAAGAGAGGAGAGGAAGATTCATGTATGTTGATTTTTTATATTGTAATATGACAAATCAATGGATGGACAGCTAGGGACCTACTATATGACATTGTTTACAATAATGGTTTCATTTGACAATTCATTTGTGGTAGACAATGCTGACCACATTTTTTGAATCTGCCTTATCTGGATAGATATATAAAAAGGGATAGAAAATATAATGAAATTGAAACCATTTTCATTTGATTTTCACAGTTTTGTGATAGTAAACTATGAATTAATCAAGAAAAAAACTTTATACAGATCATGAGAAACATTAATAGATATCATTGAAGTAATTCTTGGTTGTTGGGACTATTCAAGAGGCTGAGAAGTTGTTTTCATTTGCATATGTAGACAGTATTAATGACATTGAAATTAATATTGGATGGTACCATAATAAAGACTAGGTTACAGTACTTGGAGGTGTTTTTAACACTAATAAGATTTTTCAAATACTCGAAAGCATTTTAATGTTCATTTGATAACATGTTTTAGACCCAAAAAAAAAAAAGTTTTCTGGAAACATGATATGTATTTTGAGATACCTAGCCATCACCAGGACAAGATTCTTGTTTGGGGGTGGATAAGAAAGCAGAATATCAGAAATTTGAGACCTTGCAGGGGAAATTGGAATACAAGAAAGATATATTTATGGACAATTCAGTGCCTTGACTCAGTGAAAGAACATCTGGAATTAAGGTTGTTGTGGTATATCATATGGGAATTATGTTGGAAGAACCAAATTTGAAAGTAAACTCAACTGCTATTATAGAGCAATGGGACACAGACCCTTACTCGAACATATTTTTTTCCACCAGAAGGACTCTTATTCTCACATATATAGTTTTATTTTAAGAAAATGATCGAAGGAAAATCAACTAGACTTTCAATTAGAGAAGCTCCAGCTCAAAATTTTATGATTTTCAATGAGTTGTCCAGTGGCTGCACAGAAGCCAACATACATTTCATCTAGAAAAACGCCCGAGAGATCAATAAAAACATTCAGCAATGGCCACCGAGGCTTTTTCATTTTTGAAGGAGCCATTCTTACACCAAGTATAGTATCCTCATAATCAATCCATACGCGATAAATCGCGCCTTTGTTCAGCTTCAACCCATGGAAATTCCAGTTAGTCTTATTGTGACTGTTCTCTGTACGTTTCTCAAACCAATATCCAGCCTTGTAAGCAGCCAAAGAAGTGAGAGAGTTCACATTGAGACCTACGTGGTTATCATTGATATCATTGAATTCTTGATTTTTAAATACGTCGAATTCAATACCAAGGATGTGGTTGTTCGGATCACCATCGTTGGTTCTATTCAGGAAGCCTAGATGTTGAGCTGCAGCGGCCCCTTGAATGTCCGCGGAGGGCGCAAAGATGAAGACTAGACCATGGCCAGGAAGATTATTCTTGTATGGGGTGATAGAGAAGGTAAAAGATGTTTTAAATGATCGAAGAGTCGATGAGTTCGGATGCCTTGTGGGAATCTTTGAATGGTAGAGAGCTCTTCCAATGGAGAAAGTAGTATCCTGGGTGAGAGAAACAGCGGCAGAGTCTAGTTTTGCAGTGCCGTAGAGCAACAGTTCTGATGTATTGAAGCCATTGAAGGCAAACTTGACAGCTCTTGTAGACTGAACGCAGTGTATGCTTAGAAACAGCAGTAGTAGTTTGCAGAAGTTCATTGTTTTCCAAGAAGCTAACAAGCGAACCAGCTCTGCAATTCTTAGTTGGCTTGCATCAGCAAATAGATTCCGAGTAATAAAATATAAGGATTTTCCAATGTCTAAACTCAGAAGTTATACACCTCTTGAAGAGCAGAGAAGGTCAAACTTTGATTTTTCAAATCATAAATGATAGATTATACATCTCGTCGATATTAGAGACGGTCAAATTTTGATTTATCAATTTATAAATTACAGATAAAGACTGTCAAGGCCATCTTTGCCTCAATTTCTAACTTGCCGGCTGCCTGCTTAGAAGTCACAGTTGACTAGTAGAAAATTTGGTTACTGAGGAGACGTGGATGCCTACCTTCTGAAAGGCCGGGTAATACCAGTACTAGAATTGTGAACATTGTAAAGTACATTTGCGTCTATAACTGCAACACCATAGAAGAGATGTGGAGATCAACGCACTGCTTGGCAACATCAGCAAGGAACATTCAACATATTCATTCTTTTATCACAAAACAAGATATTGACTTTTTTTTCCAAAATGATTTAGGGGTAACAATGATCTCTACATGAATTGCCCATTACTTAGAAATTACAGTTGCCGAGTGGAAAGAAAATACAAGGGACAAATTGCAGAGAGAGATCTCGATAAGCTATAAACATAGCTAATTGTGGCCATTGGCCATCTTCCTAAACACCACCTATACAAAAACCCCAACTAATGACTAAAATCATATTTCACACGAGAGAAAATCACCGTCCAAATTATTCTGCAGAGATGTTCCCAATAATGTTTTTCTTCATTGGGGGGTACTTGAGCCAGCTCAACGACCAGAAACTAATAGTGAATTGGTAGATATTTGGTTCCCTTCCACCTGCACTTTCCTGACCTTTGCCTTGTCAAGGCGTGCTCGTCTAACTGCTTCTTGAATCTGGCGATCATGATCCTTAAGCATCTGGTCCACGTTTCCTGAAGGAACAATCAACGGCCCCGAGTAATGAATTTTCTGACCCTTTGATCCATAGCCAAGCTAGAGTAAAAATACAAACAACAAGAGAATCACCGTTAGATACTCAAATTGGCATTGGATAAAGAAGCAGGCACCCAAACCTCTAAGAAATAAAGTTCATCCCATTATTTAAGAGTTGGGTCAACTAAACAATATCCAAGAAACAAGTAATACAAATACAGGAAAAGATAAGGCACAGTGAATACTAACAAGAATTGGATCTTTGTTGCTTCGTCCATCTTCCTTTTGATGAGAATCTAGAACGCTTTGATTTTGATGCTTCTGATCATGTTGGACGAAACATTCTGAGGCTTCCTTGAAGGATCCCGGAAACCTAGCTATTAGTTTTGGGCCTTCTGGTTGTGAGGAACCAGGCCTTTCTCTACGATCTTCAGATAATAAACTCCTCCTTGCTGCGACTAAACCTGACATTGATGACAAGTCAGCACCAGCTGAAAATTTTGGAGCATCATCTGTGTTTTTACTGGCCTTTGCCCAAGCAGCTCGGTGAGCCAGTGGCCCTGAATGGGAGGCTCTTTTATGATGATGCCCCTGAGGATCTGCACTTGATTCTATCACTTGTGATGGTCTAGGCGGATCAATTGGAAAGCCAGATGCAACTTCTTCTGGATGTGGATTAAACTTCTCACTCCGGCTCTTAGAACTGGAATAGCTTTGTCTTTTCTGAAACAAGAAAGCAATCATGTTAGCATAGAATTTATCAAATTAAAGCAAAAGTGAAAAACAACAAAAGCAATCGGGAATTTGCAAAGAAAGTGAATTATTTTTAGTAGAATACTTGAAAGAAGGCTTAAGTAGTTTCAAGGGTAAGAATAAAATAAAAAAAGATACCAACTAAAACACTGTGGCACAAGGATATTCCCTATTAAACAGCAAAATTTCAACTGACGCACTCCGCCACAGAGTTCCTGCTAGACATTCATGGTGATGGATATCTAATCTGTCTGTTACGTTTCAAATCTATTTGCTTTCAACTAAAACTTCAGATGAGGTACCAACTTGTCAGAAACATTGTTGCATTTTAGCAGGGAAAGTGGAAGAAAAGAACAGGGATATGAAATTTTGATCATAGCAACATCCAAATAAGGATCTATAATGTCACTCCTTAAACCCTAAAAGTGGATTCAACATAAAAGACAACTAACATCTATTATGTATTTAAATCAGGCTGTCTTAAAATCTTGATGGAAAAGTGGTTGTGGATACGTTAATAGAGAAGGAAGGCTTTTGGAGGCTTGAGATGGAATTAATAAATGGGGAGAAATGGGGGTAACGAGCCGTAGGGAGGTTTTTGTGGGAAGGTATCAGGAGATAATGAGATGCAATCTTGCTAACATAAGATATTTACAGTAGAAAACCTCATGAAGAGGAAATTAACAACTTTTGATTGGTGTTTTTGGGGAAGCAGAATGGCTAAAGGGTGTATCAACTTTTAGTTAAGGTTAAGTTATGGAGAAAACTCATATCAAACCATAATTAAAAAACAAAATGCAATATTGTCTTGTTGCTTTGTTTAAATTACACATCATATAATCAAATTTGACCACAAGTAAAACTTATAAATCAGACGATACATAAGAAAACCATACCAGTTAAAGCCTGCATTGATTATAAGTTACAGGAGAAAGACTGAAGGTACAGAAGAACATGATTTAATAAAAATTATTTACCTGCATGGACAACACTAATTCAGCATTGGCATCAGGAGCCGGGATGGCTCTGGACTCTCTTGTTCCTCTCCTTTCAAGGTCCAGTCTCTGGCCCTTGCTTTCTACTGCTCCTTGTCTACCAGAGTAAACAAATATAAATTCATTAATACCTAGCATCCATGCATATAAGCACTTAAGCAGTGCTCTAAATTCAAAATAACAGGAAAATAGCTCATTGAGCAAATACAGGAAACAAGTAACAGTCCAGTAAATTAAAGCCCTTAGAGTTGAAAAATCCAACAATTGTACTGATGAGTACATAGTTTATGAAAGCACGCCCAATTGAAATGTAATCTTAACCCCAGCAATCAAAACAAACAAGTAACGTGTACTCTTTATTAATGCTATCAATTTTGACATAAAGTTTAGATTCCGAACGATGTCAAACTGCAAGACAATATAATTGGTCTATTGATAATGATAAAACATGCTATAAATTGTTACAATATGCACCTTCTAGCTTCTTCATCCCGTATTTTTGCATCAAACTCTTTGCTGGGGGGATACCTTGGTAAACTGGAAGGATCACAAGGCAGTGGTTTCATAGTAAAGAACTGGATGCATAAAGCAAAAACAAATCAGAACACCACAAAATGTAGAATAAGGCAATTAACTAATTACTAAGAGAGTAATTAGTCATTGAACATTAAGATTGGAAAAGCAACATGTTGAAACAATCAAATATTACAGACTAACTACATTTCACTTAAGGAGATAGGAAAAAGAAATGTAGGGGAATAAAAGACGATATTTGATCTTCCAGACAAATCTCAAATCAGCAAATAAACTTTCTTAAACAAGCGTAGAATACCAATGTGCCCATCAGAGAACACTCTTCAATCTTAAAAACCCACCAAAATAGTTTTACCTAGAATATCTACAGGTAAATTAAGTCTTGTAGATATCTAACTCAATTTCCTAACCCCCATTTTAAATAAATTTTCTTTTTGTAGAAAAGTGTGACCAAGTCATGATGCCTTTGACCTGTAGTGATATACACCAGCAATTACATTGCTATCATCAACATCAGGTTCCTGGAGAGAAGCAGACACTCTCCATGAGATGAATAATTCAATGCTTAATGGGGGGAACTCTGTTTGCAGAGAATTCTGGTTTTAAGCTGCTGATGTCTCAATCAGAAGTCAAATCCCAAGCAAAATGATAGTGACAAAACCCTGCAGCTCTTAAACATGCAAGCAAGTGGCAAATATAAAACCAAATCACAGACTACAACAGCTGGCCACAACCACAGTTGGTACTGCAACCTAGTATTGATATTCAAATTTGAACAGTGCCATAAATGCGATAAAACTCTTGACCTGGAAGCTTTGTTTTGGTACACAATGTTACTTAATCCAGCAAATCTTGGAAAATTGTAAGAAAATCTTCCCTAATGATGAAGAGCCACACAAGAATTAATATATCTAATAACTGCATCAAATAAAACATCTAGGTATAAGTGAATCGTTTGAACTTGACCTAAAATTTTTATTTTAAGGATGAAACTCCAGCCAAGGAAATACAAGACACCACACTAATGTTATTATAGGAAAATCTACCTAGCAAAGTTTGATAATTGAACATGTTCAAAGAAAAGTTTCAAAACCTGAATGGTACATTGGGTTACGAAGAAGAGAACATCCACTCAATCACAAGCCAACTACAAAGGTGAACATCCCTTTAAGGAAAACACAACACAAAGACAAACAAACATTCACTGATAGTAGAAGTACAATCATTATCCAAAAACAATTCTATATGATTTAATTTTTTAACAACTTCACACCTCACTCTTGAGAGCAGAAGCTGCAGATCCTCTATCAGTTGGATCAATGGAAAGAAGGATCTCCATAAGACCTAAAGCTAGTGCAGGGAAATCCTTAAATGTTTCAGCAACACAGCGTTTATAAGGCTGTTGAGGCTTAAAGATGGTTGCGTGAGGCAACTTTGATTTTCTCCAATAATCCTCAGAAGGCGAGCCACAAAGCTTAAATATTTTATGCAACTGCTCCACCTACAAGACAAAAAGGTGCGAACTTTAGAGTAATCGAATTCTATAACATAACTACTTAAAATGAGCAAACACTAGACAAAATTAAAAATAGAAGAGATTATGAATAGCATCTCTTCTATTTCACAATCCGTTTCAATCATTTATCTTGTCGGGGATAAAAGAGCGTGATATCCTAGGTGTTCGTATTCTAAAAATCATTTCTTGGAGGAGGCAAAAACTGTTAAAAAGAAAATCTAGTACGGCTGTCTTAATTCTTCTTGCAAACAAGCTTGTACATAGACCAACTCAGAATGGAACTTTTCCAGCTTACTGGAATCATATAGGATAAATATTGGTTTCATTGTTTCACAATATTCCTGAAGAGGCTGCCATCCATAAATACTAAATGTTGGCAGAAAACCCTAAAATTTCCCCTTTCTTATTTTGAAAATACCTCAGTTCTTCCAGGCATAATAGGCTTGCCGGCATACAATTCCGCAAGTATGCAACCGGTACTCCATAAATCCACAGCAGTGCTATAGTATGTTGCCCCCAGTAAAAGCTCTGGTGGCCGGTACCAAAGAGTTACAACGCGGCTTGTTAGAGGCTGATTTTGACGGGGATCATAAAAACTAGCCAGACCAAAGTCTGCGATTTTCAAGATGCCATTGTTGTCAATCAAAAGGTTGGAACCCTTTATGTCACGATGAAGGACTCCGCGGCTGTGACAATGATCAAGCCCACGTAAAAGTTGCTGCAAGTAACATTTAACCTGCCGAAATGCAGTATTAAACATCAGAACCCCGAATCCAGACAAGAATGCATTAGAAAAACTCAGTACCTAAATCTATCTATATTTATCAGGCTGGCTTTTACGTAATTGCTATATCAAATGCAAGTACAACGCATGTTTATTGGCTGTTTTATTGCAAATGTAACTTTAAATACACAAGTTGTAGCTATAGAAAACAAAACAAAACATTTCTCTCATACCTGTGCTTCTGAAAATTTCAGTCCAGGATGTGAGGCAAGCCCTGCCAAATCATGTTCCATGTACTCAAAAACAAGGTACAAGCTGCAAGACATCCTTGATGTAACCAGGCCTTCCAGCTTTATTATATTTATGTGATCAAGCCTACGCAGAATATGAATTTCCCTTGCCATAAAGCGAACACTCTCAGGCTCCAGGTTATCAAACCTTACTTTCTTCAGAGCAACAATTTTCTTTTGATCAAGGTCACGAGCCCTATAAACGTTACTATAAGTTCCCTGGCCAATCTGCATTCAAATAAATGTCATCAAATTATGTACCAAAAGCAGCCATGAATCATGTCAACTAAAGTGAACAAGGAAAAAGAAACAGATATAAATCACATTACCTAGTAGTAAAATATAATGATATGGTCAAAACTAGAATAAAACTCCTCAGGAAGAAAAGTACTCAAAACTAGACAAAGAACCACCAGGCCTTGGCTTAAGTGGTAGAGAGTAGAATTATGATAGGTTTTATGCATAAATCTTACCTAGCATGATTTAAGATAAATTAAAAACAAAAGTTAAAAGAGGGGCCAAGATAATATATCTCTAAATTATATATCTGTTTTAACTTCTTCAACGTATCAATGTTTAAAGACAAAATAGTAAAGCCCAACTTAACCCAAAAAAAAAAAAATGCGAATTCCATCCGTTTGAAGTTGGAAATGACCTCTTTTGACATTATTCTATAATACTTACAATTCAACTGGACCAGAAGTTACAAATTATCAGCCAACATTTCTTCTCAAGTTTAAACCATTAGAAAAGCAAAAAGCCGTAAAGCATATCATTGGCGGATTTGTAAGATAAGTGACATGAACAACCCAATCTAAATAGAATTAAAATATTATACAATTGAACAAGTATCCACACCTAAAGTTTTTAATATGCATGATTCTAAAATGCACAAATTTTAATCATGTGAAGCTATGCTTGCTAGGTCAGGAGTTCTTTCACTGCCACCTTGGTTTTTTAGTATTTCCTCATCCTTGTAGATTAATCCTAAAGTACGCATCATCAAAACCAACCAATTCTCCTCAGCATCAACTGGTGTGCTTGGGAAGAAATAAATATTATTAGAATATTGTGTAACTTTGCACAGGTAGCATGGACAGTTCTATAAGAAAACTGATTCATTGATGCTTCCCAGGATATACTTAATCCTTCCTAATCACACACCCGAGTTAAAACAATCATTCCATCTAAGGATCCTTTTTTTATATATGCTCTTCAGATTGTGCTAAAAATGATACAATGGGAGTATATGACCATCTGAAAGCATATAATAATAATGATATTTTAAAAGCAAAACACAAAGGGTTAATAGCACTAAGTTTGAAAAGTTTGGCGAAAGATTCCATCTCTCTAGATATATTTATAATGCACCAAGTGATCAAACATTCTTTGCCAAGTACTACAAAAAAGTATATACACCACAATTAAATTAATAAAGGAACATACTTTATCCAGCTTCTCAAAGGAATCTGCACGCCGTGGCACCCATCCCCTGATAGCTTCTCCAGCCACCGCAGCTAACCAAGCTGGCCAACCTGCTGCAACCTGCTCCCCTTCTGCGGCTTTGGGAATATTACCCATCCCTGGATGATGTTGAGCAACAACATACTCCATCTTCTCCCTCTTCCTATCAAAATTCTCACCATGCAACCGAACAGAGCCATTCCCCTGCTTATCAATTAACATTGCTCTTCCATCAATATTATCATATCGATCTTTCACTCGATAAGCTTCCTCCCTCCTAGAGGAAGTTGCCCTTGATACTCTTAATTCCAAAGAGGCCTTGCTTGAGAGACGCTCTCTTGGACTCTCTTTACTATCATCAATAGCAGAGGGTTTACCACAAATACAACCCATTATTGACCAACACCACCCCCAACAATACCTTCCCTCACTATGAATAGTTACCCCTCAAATATTGCATTTTCATTTTACTACTATCTTACTCTTATATACCCATCTCCACCAAACTCTGTCAAGAATAACTTTTCCAACTAATTAAAGGTACAAATCCAAATAAAAATCAAGATTCAATGCAGCCCAATTCTTACACCATCAATTATACTCTTTTCACTAAGAAATAAAGACTTTGCAATTGCGAGAACCCTCAATCTAAAAGATTACATGGTAAAAACCTCCAAGCTTATGCATAATAACTTGAAAATGAAAGGTCTTGAGCAACAACAGCATCTTTACTATCAAAATCCAATAAATTTACAGCCAAAACAATTAAAACACTACTTGAATACTGCCAAAACTCACAACCCAATTCATAAAACACCAAAACCGTCACAAAAAGTGAAATGTTTTAACACAAACTGAATACCTTTAACCACGCTTCTTTTTCTAGCGTTCTAGCGCCCTGCTTCAGGCAAGGAATTGAGAAAAAGATTGGAACTTTGAAACCCTAAGTACAGAAAAAACAGAAAGTAAATGATCTAGGGTTTGCAGATCTAGGGCACACAGAGATTTTTGGTTTTGAGAGAAGCTCACAAATGTATAGTAAAGAGTGTAGTTATTTAGCAGAAGATGAAACAGTAGTTTTTACGTTTCCCCATCTTTTAATTTCTTTTTTAATATTATATTGTTTGGTCAAAATAATTGAGAACACCTTTTTGAAGCCATAAAATTTGAAGTGCTTTTATAAAAGCACTTATTTACAAGTGCGGTAACACACTTTTAGTACTTTTGTGATGAAAGATTTTCCTCACAAAATTAAATTACAAATTTATCGCCGTAGCTAATATTTTTATGTCACAATGCATGTGTTATTGGGTATGTTACAATGTAATGTCTCCGTAATATTCAATAGATGTCTGCCCATATCTATTATTAAATTATGAAACACTAAGCTTTATCCATATGAAATATGAAATATGAGAATGCATAGCGTGAAAATTATGGCTGTGTTGTTGTTGTGTCTTCACTCTTTGAGACAATTAAACAAATGAATGGGACCTCATTTTGGCTTCAACACAAGCTTGCCTTTGGTCCACCCTTTTGGTTTGTATGTGTCACTATGTTATGTCTCCTTGCCATGCCAACTTTGTTGTTATTATTGTACTTTCAACTGTATTTTCATATTAATATTAACCAAGCGATTAAACAAAATGAAGGGACATGTCACATGACCCTCCTCTTCTATTTACATCTTAAATATATAAACTATATGAATTGAAAATTGGTCTATAGCACTTGATTCCACAACACTCAGCGATATAATTTTTTAAAAAATTATACAAACAGATGATGTATTTGACAAAACTAACAAAGACAACAATAAAGAAAATGATGATGTGTGATTGTAAAATGGTGATAGAAAATATGTACATAAAAAGATAAAAAGAAAGGTAACAATAATACTACATGTAAAGTCATAGACGAGAGACTACATGTTGAATTTTATGCAAATTATTTATTAATGTGTATGGACCCATTGTTTTTATGACAATACCCTTTCAAGCATACATGGTGTGTAGCAGCTGAGCTAACATAATGGACCACCTTTGTGTTTCCAAAATTAACCCAAAATCTTCGTGGTTTTGGCCCCCCATTATTTGACCCGATTTTTACAAGAAGCAAAATGTAAAACTGTGCACCAGGATTTGCATACATGTATGAACCATCAAAGTGTTTCGCATAATTATGAGCCCTGTAAAGATCATATGCATGTGGATTCAAGCGTATGAATCGTGTTCCATTATAAAGTAAACAGGAAAGAAAATATTCTTTCAAGTTTCGGAAAACCTTGAGGAGGATTTGGGGGATAAGAAAACCATCCAGGATCAAACTGTTTAAGAATGCATCAAGATGCCAAACTTCTTCTTCTTCAGGTTCACAAAGAATGCAATAAAGCCCCCGGATATGTATAAAAGCAGAGAAACTATAGTGCTTTCATCTCAGCATTCCACAAGGGCTTCAGGTTTTTATCTCCCTTACGTGCAGACCAAGAAAGATGGAGAATTCGGAATTGAAACAGAAAAGCGGCCATTGTGATTACCCGTACAATCACTTCGTTCACTTCTATCCATCGCCCTCCCCTAAGCAAGACAGTGTGATGATCATGGGTTTTCAAGAACAAGGCTCCGAAGTCTAGCAGAAGAGGAATCATGAACCCAAGGAAAGAATTACAAGCATGAAAAGTAAAATGAAAGGAAGCACGCGAGGGTGCTTCTTCACATACAAAAGTTGAAATCCTACAAATGCATCCTCCGTGCGGATCGTCTTGCCTGGCCAACATAAAATGCAGATGATGACAACTGGAGAGAATCAAAGTAGAGAGGGTCGGATTGTTTCCTCGTGCTTTGAATAGTTCCCTTTCTACAGCCTCTATTTTTGTTGCTTTAAATGGAGGAAACTAAAGATTGATAAGAATCTCACAGTCCATAGAATCATTTGTCAAAATCTGATTATTTGAGCCGAGATGTCGACAACCTACCATGCGCAACAATCCTCTTTCAGTATCATAAATCCCTTCAGCAGAAATGTATACTTTCATGCTCAAGCCTGAAGATGTATTAAAATGTGACATGCCACTCTCTAGTTTTAGCAATTTCAAGCTCATTTCGTAGCTGATATTTTTAATCGGGTTACTGCTGCCGGCATTTTCTTCAACAGCAGAGTTTGCTGGCCTTGAGCTTGTCCATGGCATGAAACCATTTATCGCCAACAGAGAGGGGGACCGCTCTTTTCTGTTTTTAATTACAGGCATTTTCTTCGGGCAAGATTTGCTTACTTTGTCCATTTCAGTATACTTATACTTCAAACCTGAAATGCAATCGGATCAAAATAACCTGAATCATTTACACCTTTAATGCTCCAAATTTGCCCCACAATGCCAAGAGTGTTTTTGATTGACCAGATGGCTGGAAAACTCAGGGTCAACCTAATTGAACAATCATTGACATCAGAATTATATAAAGATATAGTAGCATTCAAGATTCTGCAGGCAACAGCACAAAGCTGATTCTTGTTCACATCCCATGATCCTTCTGTAACAAATGTTGTGTTTGGATCAAAATACATATTAATTTTAATTATTAGATATTTTATTAATTATTTTTACTTATAATAATAAAATATATACATATTTAATTTTAATAATTAAATAATTTATTAATTTATTTTTTTATGAATAAAAGTAAATATATAATTGTGTTAATTTTTATTTTTGTATAAAAGTCCAAAAAGTAATTGTATTAAAATTCCTTAAGTCAATTAATGGTATTAAATTATTATTTTTTAATTTTATTCACTTAAATTATAAAATTGTGTTTGGTGACAACAGACAAAGCTGAAACACATTAAACTTCAAAAATCGAAAGTCTCGCTTCTCTTGATAACTAATTCACAAATTCTCTAAGTTTCTAGAAAAAGATTATTTCATGATCATGGGGCAGAATTTTCAACAACTAAATTCTAATTTTTTACCAGGAAAAACAAAACCCCAGATAAAAAAACTTCATGTAATCCTTAAAGGTACGCGATTTCTAATCTTGTTTTAAAAAATTTTCTTTCTGGAATTTAGTTTTGGTCGGATTTGAAATTGATTGTAATTGACTATTATGGGAATCAACTTGCTAAAATGGAAAATGTGGGTTGTTTTTTTGGAAGTTGAATTTTAGTTAGAACGTCATTGTTGTTTTGTAGGCTGTTGTTTGCGCTGTAAAAATGTCGGTCTCGCATTGGTTTTTGATTCAGGTTTTGTGAGATTGATTAAACCCTTGATTTAGAGGGCCACCCAGAATCGAATTTTGACCCTTTTTCTTATCAATTGAATCAATTTCAGCGTTCCGGTGAAGTTTCGTGAATCGAGTCATTTTTATTGGGTTTTTTGATCAGTTGATATCAGTTTGAGCATTCTACTGAATTTTCAAGAATTTGTTCAATGGAATTTATGTGAACATCCTAGCAAATTCTGAAGAATTCGATCATGGATTATTTATGACGTTTTGATCAGTTTGGGCAATTTGGTGAAGTTCAAGGATCGAGTTACATATTGTTTCTTGGCTTTTTCGGTTTTGTTTCAAGAATTTGATTTTTTTTGGTAGAAACACAAGAATAGAATTGGGTGCAAAAATTTGGGAGGTAATTTAAAAAGAAGGCAATGAAACTAGAAAAAATAGAGGGATCTGAGATACAATGACTGGAAGGTCATTGGGTCTACGCACAGGGAGTTATGGGTCATTGCAGCCACTCAACAAACACGGTGTTATTGGAAAATCAGCAATTTTTGCAAAAAAGCCATCTTCAAAGATGCTCCTTACAGTTTCCAGGGAGAGGGAGAAACATTTTTTCTCGTTTGTTTTCTACAAATTTATAGGCTGTCGAAGGATAGCAATGCTGCTGCTTGTTGCCCTTGCTCTCTTGGTCTTTACACTGGGTTCCTATTTGACTAATAAAGGTTTGTTTTTCATCTTTTATTGTTACATTTTCATTTACAAGGGATTGAACAATTGTTGCTCGATGTACCTTGCATACTGGCTTGGTTGAAAGATGTCTTTAGTTTGGATAACTGGTATTAAGAACTAGTCTATATAAACAAACTGTTTTGGGAGATGTATTTAAGTTTTATTTGTATATAGTGCATTAAGTAATGAGATCATTGTTACTGCATACTTTTTTTATTTTTTGTTTTTTCGAGGCAGTAATTTACATTTTTTATGATTTATGTGCAACAGAAAATACCAGTTCGAATGTTCCTCAACGTATTGGAAGTCTGGTTCCTTATGGCAAACAATTGGCAGTTGATCCTGTAGCTTTAGTTATTTCCGGAGCAAAAACTACCCGGAAGGATATAGATAATTTTGTTAAGAACAAGGTGACAAGAAGTGATGGAAATAGAACCCAGCATCCTCCTCCTCCTTCCGTGGTTAACAAAGTCGTTCCTCCTTCACACCATCCATGTGAAAATTTTGCATTTCCTCCTCCCCCTCCAACTGGTTTACAGCGGCTTGGACCACGGCGTAAGTTTTAAGATACTAGCCTTGTTTTGATGACCATTATCAGTATTGGTTGGGGATTGGAAAATGCATCATAATGTAATCATAAGAGTTGACTCCGCAATCCCTTAGCAATGGGTACATCAAAAGCTGTTTTTATAGTAACAGAAAATTATTATGAAGCTTATATATCATTTTGATGGCACTGATTGTGATCATCATCTATTATATCATGCCGAGGTGAACCAAAGATATTATTGAATTGATGAATAATTATGGAAATCTTGCACAGCTAGAGATATAATTTTAATTGATGCAGAAAGTATGTGTCTGATATGTGTCCTGTTTTTATGATTTTGATTGTGCTCTTGTTCATTAATCATGCAGCATGTCCAGTATGCTACCTCCCTGTGGAGCAGGCAATAGCTAGCATGCCGAGTTCCCCATCAAAATCTCCAGTGCTTCAGAATTTGGCATATGTTCAGAATGAAAATCCGGTTAAAACTGAACCACATGGAGGTTCTAATTTTGCTGGATATCCTTCTCTAAAACAGAGAAATGATTCCTTTGAGTTAAAAGAGTCCATGACAGTGCACTGTGGGTAGGTTCATTTTTATTCAATGTTTAAGATGCCACTCTTGTAACCATTGAAGATAGTAAATTCTGGTTCATCTTTTTTTATTAGATTTGTTAAAGGGAGTAGACCTGGCAGCCAATCTGGATTTGACTTGGATGAAGCTGATCTCACAGAGTTGGAGCAGTTCCGCGAGGTCATTGTTGCATCAGCAATATTTGGTACTGCTGAGTAAATGAACTTCTACCGAGAATTTTTTACTTGTATGCATGTCATTTTCTCATCATGGTTTTTTGCAGGGAACTATGACATAATACAACAGCCCCGAAACATTAGCAAAGCAGCAAGGAAAAATATTCCTTTCTATATGTTTGTAGATGAAGATACAGAATCTTATATGAAGAACCTTAGCATCTTGAATAGTAGTAAAAGGGTCGGGTTGTGGAGAATTGTCGTTGTCCACAACATTCCTTACAGTGATGCAAGACGTAACGGAAAGGTCGGTTTTGCTTTGCATCTTTCTTTTTTACCTATAAAGCAGGCAGTGTGCAGTTCAAATTACTTGCAACATCTTTTAATTAGCGTTTATGAGCTCCTTAATTATCATTTTACATTTTTTTCTTTTTTACTTTTTTTGGTATGAAAAATATCTCTTAACACAGTAAGATATGAGACGAATGGGAAGATTTGACTAAATTGTTAAATAGCAGTTTCGTTTCACTAAGAATTTTATTAATCAACAGTGACTTAGTGGACCAAATCCTCTATAACTGTTGGCTAGTCAACATATTGCTGGGATGTTGGCTTCAATATATTAAAACACAAGAACAAATGGTTAAGTTAAAATTGTGTGCATCTGATGGAAATCAGAGCTTCAGAATATTGAGATTTGCAGTACAGGTTGGTACCTGTGATTATGAAAATTTAACATAGTTAGGTACAAGACTCGTAGGCGCTTTTAGGTGATGTGCATATATATATATATATATATATACTTTTTTTTTTTGTGTTAAGTGGTGATTCTAACTCTTAGATTTGCTGGATATTATTGACATCGCATGTGGCAGGTGCCAAAGCTTCTTTTGCATAGGATCTTCCCCAACATACGATATTCTATATGGCTAGATGGAAAGCTACGTCTTGTTGTGGACCCATATCAAATTCTTGAGAGGTACAAGCATTTTCTCCTGTTATCCTTTTTGAGGTATTGTTGAAGTGTGAAATGTATAGCCCACACAAATCCTGGGCAAAGAGAGAAGAAAGATGAACTTTCATGTACCTGAAATTGATCACAATTTGACTATTTTACATCAAAGCGCATTTTGATAATACTTGACTTCTGGGTATATCAGTGACTGTGGTAGTTTTGTTTTAAAGCATTTGTCACATTAATGTTCATATATGAATTATTTGTCTATGCCCTGGAAGTAGGGGCATAATGGAGCTCTGATTGGAGCTTTTATCTTGACCATCATAGCTTCTTTTCAATCATATATTCAAACCCTTCTCTTTCCAGATTTTTGTGGCGCCAAAATGCTAGTTTTGCAATCTCAAGACACTACAGACGCTTTGATGTATTTGTAGAGGCTGAAGCCAATAAAGCTGCTGGAAAATACAATAATGCCTCTATTGACCACCAGATTGAATTTTATAAGAACGAGGGTCTAAGCCCGTACTCTGAGGCAAAGCTTCCTATAACTAGTGGTAAGTGCATTATGTCATATCATATGTTTTGGATATTTTTGTTACAGATTTGGGTTTGATGATTTGTCTTCGAGTTTTTTTACAGACGTTCCTGAAGGCTGTGTCATCATAAGGGAACACATTCCCATCACAAATCTATTCACCTGCCTATGGTTCAATGAAGTAGATCGTTTTACTTCGAGAGATCAGTTAAGCTTCTCCACTGTGAGGGACAAGATAATGTCTAAAATTGATTGGAGTGTCAATATGTTTCTGGATTGTGAAAGGCGTAATTTTGTGATACAGGTATGTATGTTCAAATATTATGGTGATGGGAAAGTTAGTTCTAAGCATTAACCTAAGTATTTTTTTTTTTTTAATTTATGTACAGGCATACCATAGAGACATTTTGGAGCAAATGGCTTCACCAGGTGCTGCAAAAACTCAGCATTCACTGGCTCTGCATGGAAAAAGTTTAGCCGGTAAAAATCCAATGAAGAAGTCTTCTAAGCGGGGTAAAGGAGATAAGCGATCTGATTCTAGAGGGCATCGGAAAGTTGCTGCTGGTAATAAAGACAACAATTCATTTTGAATGTATTTCTTTTTGGACAGTTAAGTTTCTAATTTCTAATTTCTAATTATACATCACTAGTAGGGGAATTCTTTAGACAAATTTGGGAGGATTAAAATCATTTGTTGTTGTTTACAAATTGTCAATCTTCATTCTTTTATTGTTGTAAATGTACCTGTAAAACTTTTTTTTTTAAATATAGCCAATTGTTCCTTACTAGTACCTTTTTGTTATTTAAATATAACAATTATAATGTTATCTTATTATATGTTCTTATTATTTGTAGAATGATTAACGTTGCTGCTAGTTGTTGCAACTTGTAAAATCTCATAAGAATTTGAGTTCAAACCTCGCTCACACCTATAGGGAGGGATTTGATTTATTTTCTTATTATAGATTTAAGAAAAGAAGACTATTTTTCAATAAAAAATACTTAGATACTCTGTCAATTTTTTCCTATTTGTCCCTAGCTTTATTACTTCTTCATAGTTTTGCATTTCACGATGTAAACTAGTAGTGAAGAACTTAAGACAAAGAATCTTACAGTTTCTGCCTTGAGCTACTAACTTAAAGCTTATTCCAATTAAAATTTAGAAATTCAGAAGACAATATTATATGTAAAACTTGTATTGCTTTAGGAATGCTCAAGGCTCTCCCATGTACCTAAAGATTTTCACCATGAAATGATTTTAAATGTACTACTTCATCAAATCATCATCTAAATTCTTTTACCTCTAAATCTAATGAAGGTTTATATTTCATGTTTTATTGTTGCATCTTCATTTACATTTACAATAGATTGATTGAACAATTGTTATGCTTGAGGCATTGCAATGATAGAGCAATATGATTCCGGTTAGCAAGTCAAGAGCCATTTGAAAACCTAAAAAGTGACTCTAGATTGATTTGAAAATTTTGTGTAATTATGGAGCCGAACTATATATGAGATCTTTGCTAGTTGCTTTTAGGAGATCTTGTTGTTGATGTGAAATTGTAAAATTAATTCATATTCTTCATTTTATATACCATTACCATGTATATCATTCTCATTAATCTTATAAAACTGACCACACTGAATGTGAAATTAAAATGAATAACTGACACATTGAAGTTATTATATTCGAAATAATTTTATTGGGAAAATTACATATCTGGTATCTTCCAATTAATACCAAATATATATATATATATATATATACTATTAAAGAGACTATTGCAGAGAGTGTAGAACCAGTAAAGCACCATTCTCCTTTATTGACTTAACAATGGCGGCGACAAAAAATCTCTCTACTTGATTCTAATTCCATAAAACAAAATTATCCAAAAGACTATCATCATTAAAACATATTTTAAAAATATAATGTAGACCTCCAATGACCCCACAATTGCTGAATTGCTTTACAGAACAAGCAAGCAACAAGAAAAGATATGGCATTTTGTGCACGGGAGGTATGGATGCGAGTAATCTAATCTCTATGCAAATCTTTATGCCAATTAAAATCATATTAATATGTCTCCCAACAACCCAAGTTTTTAATTTCCATTCATAATTATATTTTTTTCGCATTAATATGGTAGTATTTTAACCAACAGCTAATGCAAGTTGCATACTTTATGCTTATTTATAAACCCATTTCAGTTTCATTTCCCTTCAATGCCTCAGCTTTAGTGCTTTGTTTGGATCTCTTTCTGTAAAGAGTTAAAAGGGTTTTGTTGCTGGGTTCCGAGGAGTTGAAGGAAGGGAGATTTCAGGGGCGTTGATTGGTCAATTTGGTTTATCTGGGTTCTTTTGGTCTAGGGTTTATTGGAATTTTTCTTGTTGTGTGAATTCTGTTTATTGATTTATTTCTCTGTTTCAGTTTTAAGGAGGATCTATTGGAATCTAAATTGCTTAGTTTTCTTTGGGTTCGTTGTATCATATATTGGTATTGACTTTTGTTTGCTTTTTTTTTTTTTTTTCAGTTTATGCATTGAAAAATTCTGGTTTTGAAGACTCTTATTTAGAAGCCAATGCTATTGATTTGACTAGAAGCTAGAATTTTTTATTTGCTTGATGGGATCATCTGGTTTCTTTTTGATATGTATTCTGCATTCACTTATAGCTCTAACATGTGGAGGTTTGATGATGTTTTACACTAAAGAGATTTCTGCCTTTGGTCATGGTATTGAGGTTGCAAGTAAGCTTCAAGGTTCAACGCCTCATGATCAACTTTTGATCCAAACCTCTGAATCATTTTCTGGGTTGCTTCTGTTTACTATTGGATTCCTTTTATTTATGGTTGCATTTGTTAAGGATAGAGAGTTTCAGGGCTTTTTTGCCAAGGGATGTGTTCTTCTTCATGTCTCGGTTGCTGTTTGGAGAGTTTACTTTGAAAGAAAACTTGATGATCTTGCTCGTGATTTGCCTAGGCAGGTTGTTGGAGATATTGCATTGGCTCTTTCTTGGGTTTTCTTGCTTGTGTATTCATGGAGAGAGAAGTATGATTAAATAAAGAATTGCAATCACAAAAAGTAATTGGAATTCTGAAAAACATTGTTGAATGAAACAGTGATTTTGCTGCCTATGCTGATTGATTGTGTTCGTCAGCACTTTGTTGAATGAATTTGAACTGAAATCGGTGTACAATTCTGGGTTTAGCCAAATGGGGTTTCTTGCATTGTATTGTAGAATTCAGGGATAATCTCGAATTACAAGTAAATGTGTTTTTTGGAGTCAATTCACAGTTTGGAATCTGGGTTATTTACGTGCATAAATCCTCTCCATGATCTAGAGCGTGCTTGAAGTGTGAGAAAGTAGATCTGGCATATGGGGTTGGATATTGAAAC
>JAXCLQ010000005.1:16386528-16408186 GCA_035584115.1 Cedrela odorata | reverse complement strand
TTTTGGGTAGAAAAGTGTGATCAACTCATGATGCCTTTGACCTATAGTGATATACACTAGCAATTACATTGATATCATCAACTTCAGGTTCCTGGAGGAGAGAAGCAGACACTCTCCATGAGATGAATAATTCAATGCTTAATGTGGGGAACTCCATTTACATAGAATTCTAGTTTTAAACTGCTGATGTCTCAATCAGAAGTCAAAGCCCAAGCAAAATGATAGTGACAAGACTGCAGTTCTTGACCATGCAAGCCAGTGGCTAAAATAAAACCAAACCACAGACTACAAGTTCTGGCCGCAACCACAGGTGGCACTAAAACCAAGTATTGACATTCAAATATGAACAGTTCCAGAAATGTGATAACATTCTTGACCTGGAAGCTTTGTTTCGGTACACAATGTTACTTATCAAGCAATCTTGCAATAGTTCCTAGAACCATAATTGCACCCTGTTATCTAATCCAGCAAATCTTGGAAAATTGTAAGAAAATCGTTTGTAATGAAGAAGAGCCACGTAATAATTAATTTATGCTAATGATTGCATCAATTAAAGCATCTAGGTATAAGTGCATCATTTGAACCTGACCTAAAATTTAAGGATTAAAGCTCCAGCCAAGGGAATACAAGACACCACACTAATATTATTATAGGAAAATCTACCTCGCAAAGTTTAATAAACGTACATGTTCAAAGAAAAAAATTCTAATATGTTGGGTTATGAAGAAGAGATCATCCACTCAATCACAAGCCAACTACCAATGGGTGAACACCCCTTAAAGGAAAACACAAACATTAACTGATAGTAGAAGAACAATCATTATCCAAAAAAATTCTATATGACTTAATTTATTAATAACTTCACACCTCACTCTTGAGAGCAGAAGCTGCAGATCCTCGATCAGCTGGATCAATGGAAAGAAGGGTCTCCATAAGCCCTAAAGTTGGAGCAGGGAAATCCTTAAATGTTTCAGTAACACAGCGTTTATAAGGCTGTTGAGGTTTAAAGATAGTTGCATGAGGCAACTTTGATTTTCTCCAATAATCCTCAGAAGGTGAGCCACAAAGCTTAAAAATTTTATGTAACTGTTCCACCTACAAGACAAAGAGGTGCGGACTTTATTGTAATCGAATTAGGTAACATAACTAATTAAAATGAGCAAACACAAAACAACATTAAAAACAGAAGAGGCTATGCATAGCATCTCTTCTATCTCACAATCCCTTTTGATCATTTATCTTGTCCGGGATAAAAGAGCATGATATCCTAGGTGTTCATACTCTAGAGATCATTTCTTGGAGGAGGCAAAAACTGTTAAAAAGAATATCTAGTACATCAGTCTTGATTCTTCTTGCATACAAGCTTGAACATAGACCAACTATGAATGGAACTTTTCCAACTTACTGGAATCATATACATTGTTTCACAGCATTCCTAAAGAGGTTGCCATCCATAATTTCTAAATGCTGGCAGAAAACCACATAAAAATTTCCCTTTCCTATTTTGAAAATACCTCAGTTCTTCCAGGCATAATAGGCTTGCCGGCATACAATTCCGCAAGTATGCAACCGGTACTCCATAAATCCACAGCAGTGCCATAGTATGTTGCTCCCAGTAAAAGCTCTGGTGGCCGGTACCAAAGAGTTACAACACGGCTTGTTAGTGGCTGATTTTGATGAGGATCATAAAAACTAGCCAGACCAAAGTCTGCAATTTTCAAGATTCCATTGTTGTCAATCAAAAGGTTGGAACCCTTTATGTCACGATGAAGGACTCCATGGGTGTGACAATGATTGAGCCCACATAAAAGTTGCTGCATGTAACATTTAACCTGCCAAAATGCAGTACATTAAACATCAGAACCCAGAATCCAGACAAGAAAGCATTAGAAAAACTCAATACATAAATCTATCTATATTTATCAGGCTGGCTTTTACGTAATTGCTATACCAAATGCAAGTACAAGCTGTGTTTATTGACTGATTTATCGCATGTGTAACTTTAAATACACCAGTTGTAGCTATAGAGAACAAAACCTTTCACTCATACCTGTGCTTCCGAAAATTTCAGTCCAGGATATGACGCAAGCCCTGCCAAATCATGTTCCATGTACTCGAAAACAAGGTACAAGCTGCAAGACATCCTTGATGTAACCAGGCCTTCCAGCTTTATTACATTTACGTGATCAAGCCTCCGCAGAATATGAATTTCCCTTGCCATAAAGCGAACACTCTCAGGCTCCAGGTTATCAAACCTTACTTTTTTCAGAGCAACAATTTTCTTTTGATCAAGATCACGAGCCCTATAAACATTACTGTAAGTTCCCTGGCCAATCTGCATTCAAATAAATGTCATCAAATGATGTACCTAAAGCAGCCATGAATCATGTCGACTATAGTGCACAAGGAAAAAGAAATAAATATAAACCACATTACCTAGTATAAAAATATAATGATCTGGTCAAAACTAGAATAAAACTTCTCAGAAAGAAAAATTCTCAAAACTAGACCAGGAACCACCAGGCCTTGGCTTAAGTGGTGAGTGAGTAGAATTACGATAGGTCTTACCCCTAAATCTCACCAAGTATGATTTAAGATAAATTAAAAACAAAAGAAAAAAGAGTGGCAGAGATAATATTTCTCTAAATTATATATCTGTTTTAACTTCTTCAACAGATCAATGTTTGAAGACAAAAAAGTAAAGCCTGACTTGACCAAAAAACTTGATAAGAATTTTTTTTATTTATATTTTTTGCTAATTCCATCCATTTGAAGTTGGAAATAAGCTCTTTCAACATTCTTCTATAACATTTTCAATTCAACTGGACCAGAAGTTACAAAATATAAGCCAACATTTCTTCTCAAGTTTAAACCATCTAGAAAAGCAAAAAGCTATAAAGCACATCATTGGTGGAATTGCAAAAAAAAAAAAAAAGAAAAAAAAAAGAAATGAACAGTCCAATCTAAATAGAATTAAAATATCATGCAACTGAACAGGCCCTAAAATTTTTAATAAGCATTATTCTAAAATGTACAACTTTCAATCAAGTGAAGCTAAGCTTGCTAGTTATGGAGTTCTTTCGCTGCCCCTTCAGTTTTTTAGTATTTTATTATCCCTGTAGGTTATTCCTAAACTACAAATCATCAAAATCAGTTCTCCTTAGCATCAACTGGTGTGCTTGGAAAGAAATAGGTATTATTAGAATATTGCGTAACTCTGCACAGGCAGCATGGATAGTTCTATAAGAAAACGGATTCATGATTGTCATTGATGCATCCCAGGATATACTTAATCCTTCCTAAACATACTCCAGAGTTAAAATAATCATTTCATCTAAGGATACTTTTTTATAAATTCTTCAAAATGTGCCGAAAATGATACAATGAAAGTATATGACCAACTGAAGCATAAAATAATAATGATGTTTTTAAAGCAAATCACAAAGGGTTAGTAGCACCAAGTTAGAAAAGTTTAGCAAATGATTCCATCTCTCTGGTTCTTTATCCATTTACAAAAATAATCATGCACTAACGAAATGATCAATCATTCTTTGTCAAGTACTATAAAGAAGTATATACAGCACAACTATATAAATAAACGAGCATACTTTATCCAGCTTCTCGAAGGAATCTGCACGCCGTGGCACCCATCCCCTGATAGCTTCTCCAGCCACTGCAGCTAACCAAGCTGGCCACCCTGCTGCAACCTGCTCCCCTTCTGCAGCTTTGGGAATATTACCCATCCCTGGATGATGTTGAGCAACACTGTACTCCATCTTCTCCCTCTTCCTATCAAAATTCTCGCCATGCAACCGAACAGACCCATTCCCCTGCTTATCAATTAACATTGCTCTTACATCATTATTATCATATCGATCTTTCACTCGATAAGCTTCCTCCCTCCTGGAGGAAGTTGCCCTTGATACTCTTAAGTCCGACGAGGCCTTGCTTGAGAGACGCACTCTTGGACTCTCTTTACTATCTTCAATAGCAGGTGGTTTACAACAAATGCAACCCATTATTGACCAACACCACCCCCAACAACACCTTCCCTCAGAATCAATAGTTACCCTTCAAATATTGCATTTTTATTATACTACTATCCTCCTCTTCTATACCCATCTCCACCAAACTATATCAAGAATAAATTTTCCGATTAAAGAAAGGTACAAATTCAATTAAAAATTGAGATTCAATGCAACCCAATTCTTACACCATCAACTATACTCTTCACTAAGAAAAAAAGATCTTGCAATCGTAAGAACCCTCAATTCTAAAAGATTACATGGTGAAAACCTCCAAGCTTATACATAATAAGCTGAAAATTAGGGGTCTTGGGCAACAACAGCATCTTCACTATCAAAATCCAACAAATTTACAGCAAAGCAATTCAAAATACAACTTCAATACCACCAAAAAAACCCTCTAAAAACTCACAACCCAATTCATAAAACACCAAAACCTTCACAAAAAGTGAAATCTTTCAACACAAAGTGAATACCTTTAGCCATGCTTCTTTTTCTAGCGTTGCTAGCAACCTGCTTCAAGCAAAGAATTGAGAAAAAGATTGAAACTTTGAAGCCTTAAATACAGAAAGTAAATGATCTAGGGTTTGCAGATCTAGGGCACACAGAGATTTTTGGTTTTGAGAGAAGCTCACAAACTTAGTGAGTATGGTGTAGCCATTTTTCATCTTCTGAAAAATAGTTTTTTTTTTTTTTTAATTTCTTATTTATTCATGTGTGTGCGCCGAATTATTAATATATATTTTTTCAATGATATTAATAAAATAATATTTATTTGTTATATTGCCAAGAGGCGCAGCTTTCAGTAAAAAAGACATTCTTATTTTATGTGTTTATAAAACCACGCGCTCCATGTTGGATTGCTGTCACACTTTCTTTTATCATTTTTTTCATAATTAAATTTAATAATCTCATATTTATTAAATTCAAACACAAATAATACATACAATGAAACGCTATCAATATATATATTATGTATTTATCACATAATCTAAAATTAAAATAAATATAATATTATTCATAATTTAAGATATATTTATTTCACTATTATATAATTAAAAAATTATATAATTTAACGTAATTATATAATTTTAACGTGTTTGTCTAATCGCGTAATTACACAATTAATTACATAATTAATATAATTGATTCCCTTTAATTACATAATTCGATTATTAAAAAATGAGAATTGATGTAATTATACAGTGTAATTATATAATTTATTTTTTTAATTTTTATAATTACAAAAAGTATATATTTTTTATCAAATATTGACAATTCATTTAAGAAAAAAAATTATGTGTTATCTGTAATTTTTTATTTTTTTTAATATACTAAACCTATTTTATGTTTTGTGCGCGTGAATTTCACGAGAAAGTGGCATTGGAAGGAGAAGGTTAAGCGAAAGAGTCAATTGCTCTAACTTTGGGTTGGGTGGTTCAGTTGAACGTAGGTCGTTGGCTTTTCCTTGGTCTGTTTGCTTTTACTTAAAAATAATAAATGGCGTTAGGTGGGAGAAATTACCCTCCAACTCACTCATACAGTAAATTCTGTACCATTTAGTTGGCCCCACCTAATCAATTTCATTTTTAACTCCATGATTATCAGAAAAAGTTTTTGATTATTGCCATCCTTAATAATAATCATTGGCATAATAACCTTTACTCTTTTAATTTCTTCTCTCTCTCTATATATATATATATTATATTGTTTGTTCCAAATAATTAACATCTTCTTTGAAGCCACAAATTGAAAGTGCTTTTATAAAAGCACTTATTTATAAATGTTGTAAAATATTTTTAATACTTTTGTGATATTTCATGACTTGAAGACCTGGAAATTAAGAATTTATCCTTATAGCTAATATATATATTTTTTATGGCTGTGATGGGTTGTGTAGGTGTAGTTATGTCTTCACTCTTTGAGACAATTAAACAAATGAATGGGGCCTCATTTTGGCTTCATCACAAGCTTGTCTTTGGTACACTTCAAACACTTGGTCTACCCATTTTTATGTTCATTGTTTTTGTATGTTATTGTTGCCATGCCAACTTCGATAAATAATAATAGTTCGTGTAAAGACATAGATGATGAGAGACTACATGTTGAATTTTATGCAAATTATTTAATAATGTGTATGGACCCATAGTTTTTATGGCTATGCTTATCAAGCATAAAATAAACAGCTGAGCTATAACATAATGGACCACCTTTCTGTCCCAATATCTGCATAATTTCCCATGCAGTAATATACATCTCATTATCACTAATATTTACTCAATTGTTATATTGTAACCTCTTGTTTTCATTTTTTTGTCTATTTTGCTTTTAAGGAGTTGAGGGGAAAAAAAAAAGCATCATCTTCAATAGTACAAAATAATATTGATGGGTGTCATTCATTCAAAAATTAAAAAGCAGCAAGGCAAACTAAGCAGAATCAGGGATGTTTGAACATCAAAGTGCTTGGTTCAAAAAGCGCTTCCAGTCCAGCAGTGGCAAAGAAACAGTCTACCAGCAAGTAAAACAACACGTACAAAATGTGCTAGTAATTAGGATCTGTGTCTCTGAATATGCGGGGAAGGAAACACCGACCTCTGAATCGCTGCTGCAAGTATATAACAACAGCAAACACCAGAATCACCAGAGGGATAATAGCATCCGAAGCTGTGGAGTAAAAATCTGCACCAGGATTTGCATATATGTATGAACCATCAAGGTGTTTCGCATAATTATGAGCCCTGTAAAGATCATACACGTGTGGGATCAAGCGTATGAAACATGTTCCAATGTAAAATAACAGGAAAGATTATATTCTTTCGAGTTTCGGAAAAATGTTGTTGTGGATCTTAGGGAAAAGAAAACCATCTAGGATCAAACTGGCATAAGAATGCATCAAGGTGCCAAACTTGTTCTTCTTACAGTTGACATAGAATGCAATAAGGCCCCGGATATGGATAAAAGCAGATTGACTGAAACATAGAACCTTATCTCATAAGAAGACCCATTCGGATACTGCTCTTTTCTGTTCCTAATTACAGGCATTTTTTTGGGCTAGATTTGCTCACTTTGTCCATTTCAGTATACTTATAGCTCAAACCTGGAATTTTCCGTCTATGATTTCCGGTACTCTGAAATGCAATCGGATCAAAATAACCTGAATCATTTACACCTTTAATACTCCAAATTTGCCCCACAATGCCAAGAGTGTTTCTGATTGACCAGATGGCAGGAAAACTCATGGTCAATCTAATTGAACAATCATCCACATAAGAATTATATAAAGATCTAGCAGCATTCAAGATTCTGCAGGGCACAGCATAAAGCTGATTCTTGTTCACATCCCATGATCCTTCGGCAACAAATGTTATGTTGGGATTAATGGGCCCGAATTGACCAAAATAGCTACTATTATGAAGTTCCACCAAATATCTCAAGCTTTGTATGTCCTCTGAACACTGGACTGAAGCCAAGGACATAACTGTAGGCAAATATCCAATACCCTCACCAAACAGAGTGCAACTCTTTGAGGAATAGCAATCATTTGCATACTTTAATTGGTATGCCTTGACATAGCTTGTAAACACAGAGCAAAAACTACTGCTCAACTGCAAAATGAGTGAATCATTATTAGGAACATCAATCCCACCAAAACATCTGTTCTCAAAACTCTTCTAAAACTTTAGTGTACCTGTAATTTTTTTGAGGAAATATCAGTACGGAAAGTGGTTCAAAATAACTTGAATTATCAGCAGGACTGAAGCTTTCAAACGTTCCTGTAACCAAACTAGTGATAGTACTTGAATTCTTTACACCATCAATCTTTAATACAGCATAGAGGTTAAGTGAATTACCTTCTTTAGACTGACTAAAACCTGATCCCACCATGCAGATCTTTCCAGCAAAAATTGACCAGAATCCCTGTAACTGGAATCTCAAAGAAATGGAATCAAAATCCCTGTCAAATATACAATACTCTGCAGCGTTGTACAACCTCAAGTTTTGAAGTGTAAGAGTCGCCTCAACCTTGAAAACACCTTCAACATTGGTTCTATATAAACTTTCAGTGCGTAAACGTATGGTTTTCGCTATACTCGATGAGTTTTGATCAAAAATCTGTTGCTACCACTATAGTAACTGTATTGGAAGGGAGTAAAAGGGAAGTTGAAGAAATCTGGATCAGTTGCTGTCGATTCAGGGATGATTGAGGAACAGTGATCACTGTAAGAGACTTGAGATTGAGCAGAAGAAGCTGTGATCTTATAGAAGATAGAGTAAAGAAGTAAAGGCATGTCAATATGAAAATATTGAGAGGTGGTTGTGGAGAAGTACAAAGCCATGCGCATGTATTTTCTTCAAGAAATGAAATAAAGAAGAAGATTCAGTATCAATTTAACTATAGTCAATTTATAGGTTGGTGTCTCTCTTCATTTTGCCAAAAATTTTCATGCTTCAGTTTGATTTGACCAAATGTAGAAGTTGGCAGGTGTAGTGTGTCTCCACAGAATTCTTAATTGAATTTCTACCACAGTTTCTTTATCATTTTTTTCCTAGAAATTGTTTACTTTTATGGCATGTAAAATTAATAAGCAAGTGAGACAGATAGAGTTTACTTAGACCTGGCCAAATGTAGCAGGCATATCCCAAATTTTTTAGGTGCATCAATCATGGGTGGTGTTAGATCCATAAATTTTGTAACATTACATCATATTAAAAGGATAAAAGTCAAGAAGGTGATGATAGAGAACAAATATACCAAGTCATACATGAGAGACTACGTATTAGAGTTGAAACTGGATTGAAATTGTTTCATTTAGTACATTCAAATGAAATTTGAACGCCAATATCAACTTAACTAAGGGTCCAGAAAAATACACATTCATGGACAGTGCTTATTTCGTTCTCAATAACAAGAATGTTATGAGAGGAGTATAATAATAATAATAATAATAATAAATAAGTTACTACATTAATAAAAATATTATAAATGATATTTAAGTGGGACAATAAGAGGAGTTAATTAGTCAATTTATCATCTAATCAATGGATGAAACATCATCACTTGTATGAAAATTAGAAAAATTCATTGGGAAGTGATGTATTATAATTGTGTGGCCTTCTGATTATTCGCCGGAACATCTGCACTAGATCACTATCCTAACTTTTTTTGGTGACAAAAACAGATTTAACTTAAAAAATCAGAAGTCACGTTTCTCTTGACAACCAACACAAATTCTCTAAGTTTCTACAAAATATTCTTTCATGATTATGGGACAGAATTTTCACCAACTAAATTCTAAATTTTTACCAGGAAAAAAAAAACCCGAGATAAAAAACTTCATATAATCCTTACAGGTACGTGTTCTCTAATTTTGTTTTAAAAAAATTTCTTTCCGGAGTTTATGTTTTGGTCAGATTTGAAATTGCTTGTAACTGAATGACCCCTGCTAAAATGGAAAATGTGGATTGCTTTATTGGAAATTGTATTTTAGAACGATATTGTGGCTTTGCAGGCTGTTCTTTGCCCTGTAAAATAATGTTGGCATTGGTTTTTGAATCAAGTTTTGTGAGATTGATTAAACTCTTGATTTAGAGGCAACCCAGAATCGAATTTTGTCCTCTTTTTTTTTTAAATGAAATGAATCAATTTCAGCATTCTGGGGAAGTTTCATGAATGAGGGTTTTATATTTATCGGGTTTTTGATCAGTTGATGTCATTTTGATCATTCTACTGAAGTTTCTAGAATTTGTTTAATGAATTTTTGAACATTCTAGCGAATTTTGAAGAATTCGGTCGTGGATTATTTTCGAGGTTTCGATTATTTTGGGCAATGTGGTGAAGTTCAAGGATCCAGTCACTTATTTTTTCTTGGCTTTTCGGTTTTATTTCAAGAATTAAATTTTGTTTTTGGTTATAGAAACATGAAAATTGAATTGGGTGCAAAAATCTGGGGGCAACCGTGAATGAGAGGGAATTTAAAAACAAGGCAATGAGATTCAAAGAAGTAGACGGATTTGAGGTACAATGACTGGAGGGTCATTGGGTCTACGTACAGGGAGTTATGGGTCATTGCAGCCACTCAACAATCACAGTGTTATCGGAAAATCCGCAATTTTTGGAAAAAAAAGCCTTCTTCAAAGATGGTTCTTTACAGATTCCAGAGAGAGGGAGAAGCAGTTTTTCCCATTTGTTTTCTACAAATTTATAGGCCTTCTAAGGGTAGCAATGCTGCTGCTTGTCGCTCTTGCTCTCTTGGTCTTTGCTCTGGGTTCCTATTTGACAAATAAAGGTTTGTTTTTCATGTTTTACTCTTACGTTTTCATTTATAATGGATTGAACAATTGTTGCTCTAGTAGCATGCATACTGGCTTGGTTGAAAGATGACATTAGGTTTGGATAACGTATTAAGAACTAGTCTTTATAAACCAACTGTTTTGGGCTTGATTGAAAGACGTACTTATATTTTATTTGTATATAATGCATTAAGAAACGAGATCATTGTTACTGCATACTATTTTATTATTTTTTTGAGGCAGTAATTTGCATTTTGTATGATTGGTGTGCGCCAGAAAATATCAGTCCGAATGTTCCTCAATGTATTGGAAGCTTGGTTCCTTATGGCAAAAAATTGGCAGTTGACTCTGTAGCTTTAGTTATTTCTGGAGCAAAAACTACCCAGAAGGATAGAGAGAATTTTTCTAAGAACAAGGTGACAAGAAGTGATGGAAATAGAACCAAGCATCCTCCTTCTCCTGCCTTGGTTAACAAAGTCGTTCCTCCTTCACACCATCCATGTGAAAATTTTGCATTTCCTCCTGGTTTACGGTGGTCCAGACCACGGCATAAGTTTTAAGTTGCTAGCCTTGTTATTATTACCATCATCAATACTGGTTGGGCATTGGAACATGCTTCAAAATGTAATTGAAATAAGAGTTGACTCCGCTATCCCTTAGCAATGGGTACATCAAAAGTTGTTTTTATAGTAACAAAAAGTTGTTATGAAGCTTATATATCATTTTGATGGCACTGATTTTTTTGATCATCGTCTTTTATATCATGCTGAAAGTGAACCAAACATATTATTGTATTTTATGAATAATTATGGAAATCTTGCATGGTTAGAGTTATTATTTTAATTGATGCAGCAAATATGCATCTGATTTGTGTCCTGATTTCGTGATTTTGATTATGTTCTTGTTCATTAATCATGCAGCATGTCCAGTATGCTACCTCCCTGAGAAGCAGGCAATAGCTAGCACGCTGAGTTCCCCATCAAAACCCCAGTGCTTCAGAATTTGGCATATGCTCAGAATGAAAATCAGGTTAAAACTGAACGACATGGAGGTTCTAATTTTGGTGGATATCCTTCTCTAAAACAGAGAAATTATTCCTTTGAGATAAAAGAGTCCATGACAGTGCACTGTGGGTAGGTTCATTTTTATTCATTGTTTAAGATGCCACTCTTGTAACTGTTGATGATAGTAAATTCTGGTTCATCTTTTTTTTTTTTTTTAATTAAATTTTTCAAAGGGAGTAGACCTGGTAGCCAATCTGGATTTGACTTGGATGAAGCTGATCTCACAGAGTTGGAGCAGTTCCATGAGGTCATTGCTGCATCAGCAATATTTGGTACTGCTGAGAAAATGAACTTCTGTAGAGCATATTTTGCTTGTATGCATGTCGATTTCTCATCATGGTTTTTTGCAGGGAACTATGATGTAATGCAACAGCCCTGAAACCATAGCAAAGCAGCAAGGAAAAATATTCCTTTCTATATGTTTGTAGATGAAGAGACAGAAGCTTATATGAAGAACTCTAGCATCTTGAATAGCAGTAAAAGAGTTGGGTTGTGGAGAATTGTTGTTGTCCACAACATCCCTTACAGTGATACAAGACGTAACGGAAAGGCCGGTTTTGCTTTGCATCTTTCATTTTTACTTATAAAGCAGGATGCGGTTCAAATTACTTGCAACTTTTTTTAATTAGTGTTTATGAGGTCCTTAATTATCATTTTACATATATATATTTTACTTTTTTTGGTATGAAAAATATCTCTAACACAGTAAGATATGAAATGAATGGGAAGATTTGACTAAATTGTTAAATAGCAGTTCAGTTCCACTAAGAATTTTATTAATCAACAGTTACTTAGTGGACCAGTCCTTGATAACTGTTGGCTAGTCAAACATGTTGCCAGGATGTTGGCTTCAATATATTTAAGAACAAATGGTCAAGTTAAAATTGTGTGCATCTGAAGAATATTCTCAGATTTGCAGTACAGATTGCTACCAGTGAATATGAAAATTTAATGTAGTTGGTGATTCTAACTCTTAGATTTGCTGGATTCTTTTTTTGTCATGGCATGTACATGTGGCAGGTGCCAAAGCTTCTTTTGCATAGGATCTTCCCCAATGTACGATATTCTAAATGGTTAGATGGAAAGCTACGGCTTGTTGTGGATCCATATCAAATTCTTGAGAAGTACAAGCATTTCCTCCTGTTGTTATACTTTTTTAGGTATTGTTGAAGTGTGAAGTGTGTAGCCCACAAATGGATTTCTGGTTTTATGGCCTGGGCAAAGAGAAGAAATTTGAACTTTCAAATGCCAGAAATTGGTCACAATTTGGCTATTTTACATCAATGCACATTTTGATAATACTTGACTTCTGGGTATGTCAGTGACTATAGTATTTTTTTTTTGAAATATACCATTTGGCACATTCATGTTCATCCATGAATTATTTGTCTATGCCCTGGAGGTAGAGGCATAATGGAGCTCTGATTGGAGCTTTTATCTTGACCATCTGAACTTTTTTTCAATCATTTATTCAAACCCTTCTCTTTTCAGATTTTGGTGGAGTCAAAATGCTAGTTTTGAAATCTCGAGACACTACAGACGCTTTGATGTATTTGTAGAGGCTGAAGCTAATAAAGCTGCTGGAAAATACAATAATGCCTCTATTGACTACCAGATTGAATTTTATAAGAACAAGGGTCTAACTCTGTACTCTGAGGCCAAGCTTCCTATAACTAGTGGTAAGTGCATTATATCATATGTTTTGGACATTTTTGTTACAGATTTGGGTTTGATGATTTTTGATTTGAGTTTTTTTACAGAGGTTCCTGAAGGTTGTGTCATCATAAGGGAACACATTCCTGTTGCAAATCTATTCACCTGCCTATGGTTCGATGAAGTAGATCGTTTTACTTCGAGAGATCAGTTAAGCTTCTCCACCGGCAGGGACAAGATAATGGCAAAATTTAATTGGAGAGTCAATATGTTTCTGGATTGTGAAAGGCGTAATTTTGTAATATAGGTATGTATTATTAATTGCCTGCCATATTATAGTGATGGGAAAATAAGTTCTATGCATTAACCTAAGTAGTTCCATTTTTTTTTTGTACAGGCATACCACAGAGACATTTTGGAGCAAATGGCTTCACCAGGTGCTGCAAAAACTCAGCATTCACTGGCTGTGCATGGTACAAGTTTAGCCGGAAAAAATCCAGTGAAGAAGTCTTCTAAGGGATCTGGTTCTAGGCGGCATCATAAGGTAGCTGCTGGTAATAAAGACAACAGTTCATTTTGAATGTATTTCTTTTTGAACAGTTCAGTTTATAATTTCTAATTATACATCAGAAAGAAGTAGGAGAATTCTTTAGGCAAATCTAGGAGGATTAAAATCATTTGTTTTTGTTTACTACTTATCGATCTTTATTCTTTTATTGTTGTAAATGTACCTGTAAAACTTTTTTTGTTTTCAAAAATATACAAATTATAATGTGTTATTATTTGGAGAATGGTTAGTTTGTCATAACACATCATAGCAGTGCTTGTGATTATTTGTTAATTTAATTTCCGGTTTTTGCAAAATGTAAAGTGTGCACAAATGGTAGTGACTTCTTTGTGCACCACATGATCAAAGATTGAATAAACCTAACATAATTTTTAAATGTTATTAGTAAGATCTGGCAATATGATTCCAGTTAGGAAGTCAAAAAGCCATTTGAAAATGTGAAAGTGGCTTTAGATTGGTATAGGAGATCTTGTTATTGATGAGAAATTGTATCCTTTTTAAAAAACAATCAATGCATATTCTTCATATTATGTACCATTACCATGTATATCATTCTCATTAATCTTATAAATAAACTAATCTTAAAAGTTATTATATTCTAATCAATTTTATTTGGAAAATTTAAATATTTGATACCTTCCAGTTAAGACCAAAAAAAATATTATTAAAGAAACTATTACAGGGAATCTATAAACAGTGAAACACTATTATCCATTATTGACTTAACGATGACGACAAAAAGTTTCCTACATAATTCTAATTCTATAAAAACAAAATTATCTAAAAGATAATCATCATTAAAACAAGTTTTAAAAATATAATGTGGACCCAAATGACACCACAATTGCTGAATTGCTTTGCAGAGCAAGCAAGAAAGTAACCAGAAAAGATATGGCATTTTGTGCATGGGAGGTATGGATGTGAGTAATCCAGTCTCTATGCAAATCTTTATGCCAATTAAAAGCATATTAATATGTCATTCCAACAACCCAAGTTTTAAAATCCATTAAAAATTATATATTTTTCGCATTAATATGGTTGTATTTTAATCCATAATTAAAGCAAGTTGCAAACTTTATGCTTATAAACCGATTTCAGTTTCATTTCCCTTCAAAGCCTCAGCTTTAGTGCCTTTTTGGATCTCTGTCTGTAAAGAGTTAACAGGGTTTTGTTGTTGGGTTCTGAGAAGCTGAAGGAAGGGAGATTTCAGGGGTGTTGATTGGTCAATTTGGTTCATCTGGGTTCTTTTGGCTTAGGGTTTATTTGGGATTTTTCTTCTTGTGTGAATTCTATTTATTGATTTATTTCTCTGTTTCAGTCTGTAAGGAAGATCTATTGGGATCTAGATTGCTTAGTTTTCTCTGGGTTCTTGGTAATCATATATTGTTATTAACTTTATATTCCCTTTTTTCTTTTTTTAAGATTATGCCTTGAAAAAGTTCTGGTTTTGAAGACTCTTATTGAGAAGCCAATGCTGTTGATTTGAATTGAGGCTCAAATTTTTGATTTGCTTGATGGGTTCATCTGGTTTCTTTTTGATATGTATTCTGCATTCAATTATAGCTCTAACATGTGGAGGTTTGATGATGTTTTACACTAAAGAGATATCTGTCTTTGGTCATGGTATCGAGGTTGCAAGTAAGCTTCAAGGTTCAACACCTCATGATCAACTCTTGATCCAAACGTCTGAATCATTTTCTGGGTTGCTTCTTTTTGCTATTGGATTCCTTTTATTTATGGTAGCATTTGTTAAGGACAGAGAGTTTCAGAGCTTCTTTGCCAAGGGATGTGTTCTTCTTCATATCTCAGTTGCTGTTTGGAGAGTTTACTTTGAAAGAAAACTTGATGATCTTGCTTGTGACTTGCCTAGGCAGGTTGTTGGAGATATTGTATTGGCTCTTTCTTGGGTTTTCTTGCTTGTGTATTCATGGAGGGAGAAGTATGATTAGTTAAAGAATTGCAATTACAAAAAGTGATTGGATTTCTAGAAAACATTGTTCAATGAAGCTGTGATTTTGCTGCCTGTTTTGATTGTGCTTCTAGAGCACATTGTGGAATGAATTTGAACTGAAATCAGTGTACAATTCTGGGTTTAGCCAAATGGGGTTTCTTGCACTATACTGTAGATTCCAGGGATAATCTTGAATTACAAGTAAATGTGTTTTTTGGAGACAATTTACAGATTGGAATCTGGGTTATTTATGTGCATAAATCCTCTCCATGATCTAGAACTAGCTTGAAGTGTGAGAAAGTGGATCTGGCATCTGAGGTTGGATATTGAATCTGCTTTAATTTATGTTTTTGTTCAGCACATGTAATGGCGCTACTTTTAAGTCTTTTAATTTCACGAAACTTCTGTAAATCCTCTTCTCATTGAAATGATAGTCACAAATATATTCACATGCTGCTTTTTCTGACTCCATTTGCTAAATTTACTTGCTTTGTGTTAATCATGACTCCACCAGTTTCCCATTGCAAACAAAATGTGAATATTTAATTTTTTATTTCTCGAAAGCAGAGAAATGACATCTTATTCCCCTTTGGCCTTTTCCATCAGTAAAGTGAGAGAAAGACATTTTGTACTAAACTGGCATTTCACTCATCTGCAAATGCGTAAGCCATTTTCCTTTTTACCTCTGAGCTTAGCTTCGCAGATAACCCCATACTGCATCATTTGGCTGTTTGTGGCGCCATTGACATTGAGTTTTTATTGTTTTGCTTAACAAATAAGTCCTTAAGAAGCACTTATAATTTTCTCATTCTCTTTTTTATAATTTTAGAAGAGATCAACACATCCCATCATTGATGGAACCTTTGATTTTTGTTTACTGAATTGATTTAGACACCCGACTTAAGCAGTTATTCAGTCACTAAATAGGTATTTTCTTGTTTCTTAAAGTTAAAAATTAGAATAGAGCTTATTTCAATTTCAAACCTAATGAAATCCTACAAAAAGATGCTACATGAAAAGAAAAGAACACTGCAAACCAGACACCTTTCCTATTCGAACGGCACCAAAAAACTAATATTGTACTTAGTGTATTGGTGCACATGGGCCAGGGTCCAAGATATAGCTTTACCAACCCGATTTGGCCCACTTCAAGCTCTATTACTTTTCGTCGTAGTTTTGCAGCTCACAACGTATACCTGCTTCAGCTATAGCTTTTGCCGACGAAATTCTACTGTGAGTCTCTCTCTTTTGCCTTCATTTTTTTTTTTTTTTTATAGAGATTAAATCAATTATGATATGCTGATGTAAGGATGGCATGTTTATATATTGTTGCTTTTACCTTTTAATTTTTATTACTATGTGGGTGTGTGTTTGATTAATATAGGTTTGTGTATGTGTGGAATGATTAATTGAACAACTAATGATTGCTTACCAACTGTTCGATTAAAATTCTAAATGGGTTTCTGCCAAAGATTGATTTTTGAAGTATATTTATTTTTGTGTTTTCTCAAAATATTTTCTTTCTATCTTTGTTGGAGTTAATTATATGATTAATTGGTTTAAACACGATTTTTTTATTTTTTATGATAGAGTAGTTTTATTAAGGTTAAGTTGAGTACAGTTTAGTTACTAAGGCTGGCTGTATCACTAATGAGTTCGTTGAAATCGTTAAGAGCAAATGGTTTCTAGGAAAAATTGAGCCCTTGCACGAATCTATAGTTTTATTTCTTCAGCGATAATTACATTGTTAACTTGTAGATTAGTATTCTTAAGCTTTTGGCAACATTGAACCAGTGGATATAGGTGCATAATTTTGTTGTGATTTTGACAACTAAATCTTTTGTATACCCTTGGTAATGGATTATTCCCTTCTTTTTTTTTCTTTTTTTTTTTTCATATTTACAGTTTACTTGTGATATTTTTGGATTTCCGATTCTAAAGTGTTGAAATGGGGGAATCGAGAATTAAGAAAAAATGATTCTTCCTTGATTCTCTTAGTTTATCGTTTTTTAGATTTGTTATTTTACTAGAATGACACTGTCAGGTAATGTTTTGGGATGTTGTTTTGTGGATGGTGGAACTTGGGTTTTTTTCTTCTTAGGCACATGTTTGTATGGTTTGGGGCATCAAACCATACCAACCTGAAACCTAATCGGTTTGGATTGAATCCTATGAGCTAGTGCAAACTAAACCAAATGGTGTGAATCAATTCAGTTTGGGCTGGTTGGTTTGTTTCGGAAGTTTGCTTGTCAGATGGAAAAAAATTGATTCATTGTCAATGATGCAGCATATGCTATTATGGTTCACTAGTTCATTTTCATAGCCTTGTGAAGTATTGTTGTTTTTGTCCTTAAGTTATGTGGAGAATGAATACAACGCACAAAGTACTGGACGCTAAACACTGATGCCATACTTCAGAAGTCCATAGTAGTTTCTCTAAGATTTTGGTTCTTCATTTGTTTATTACTTTTTCCAAAAGTTCATTAGCTTAGAATACTACTTATATGTTGTCCGTAAGTGGTGTCTCAAGTCTATCTATACTTAAAATTTGACATGCTTTTTTTCCCTTTTTGGTTCTCCAGAATCATTCTTTCTGGCATCTTGAATTCTTGAGGACTTGTGGCAATGGGTGGACTACCTCTGCAAGATGCTTCCTCTACCTTAGCTGTGCCAGGGTCAAAGCCAAGCCAAGCTTTGGAAATCACAAAATCTGGCCCAGAGTCAAAGCCAAAGAAGAAGATATGCTGTGCTTGCCCTGAGACTAAGAAGCTAAGAGATGAATGCATTGTGGAGCATGGTGAAGAGGCATGTGTAAAATGGATTGAGGCTCATCGTAAGTGCCTCCGTGCCGAGGGCTTTAATGTTTGAGATAGTTGAGTTCACAATATCAACCCATTTGGGCATACAGACATTAAATTTTAAAATTACAGATAACCGGTGATTTTAAAATCAAGAGGAATAAAGTAAGGAAGGACAGCTTTTCTTGACTATTGATTGCTATACTTGTATTTTTGTTTTAAATGATTTTGTTTCCTTCAGAATTTAAAGTGAAAATGGCTAATATACATTGAGATGATACCTGTATATTTTTCACATTATATACTTTCCTTCATTTTTATGTTTCATCTGGACTTATAGGCAGTGAGATGGACATCATAAACATTAGATACATACTTCATTCATGTTTATCATCAGGCTAAATTGAGATGGATTATAGTTCTTAAGCATAACATCAACTCTTATTTGTAATTTCTTTTTCTTTTAAGATCTACCTTGTAATATTGCCTGTTTTATTTGTTTAAATTCGATCATGAACTTCAACAAGCTACGGAAGATTATGTACAGCATTGTTTCTTGAAGCAACCCAAGGGAGAATGAACTCCTTGTTGCATCAAATTAGTCTTAGCGTGCTAAGTTACTAAGGTTCGGGGCTCTTTGGCCCCAGCTATCTTTACCGAAAAAAAAAAAAAAACAACAGAAGTCAGTTTTCCATTTTGTTCTGTTTTTTCGTTGGTCTCTGTTTTTTATGATAATTTACAAATAGTGATGTGCATAATCAGAAAGACAGAGCAGAGTGTATACTAATAGTATTACATTAAAAACCACACAAGGCCACGGAGATGGCCTTTACATAATGAAGGAAACACAAACTTGGAGTGAAGAACACACATCTCACTCCACACTACAAATACAATTACAGAAAGACATTGTTTATGACAATTACATTATTTAATAACCCCCACAATCTTAAACACACAACATTAGTTATTACTGCTGGATTTGCTTAGTGACTACCGCAGGTGCAGTTCGCACAGCTGCAGCTAGTGCCGCACTTGCACTTGCCGTCATTCTCGGATGCTGGAACCTCCATGATAACAGTGCTGACATAGCTGCATAAACAAGGAAGTAATACATTAACAATGGAAGAGCTTGTAGCATGTATTGGCTTTAATATCAAATTCTATAGATTTTTAGGTCGTATCGATGGTGGGCTGGATTAGAAATTAAAAAGGCAGATAAGATCTTGAATATCTTGAATATCTTCTAGTTGTTTACAGCTGAATCTGCGAGATGTAATTGTTTTATGGGCTTGTTCTTCTAGATACTATTTTAATCATGATCTCAGGATGCTGAAAATCATCATAACCAAGATTATTTCAGGTTGTTATAGTACTAAAGAAGTACCTCTTCTCAGTCTCGACGAAGTCAGCAACATAGCTGCTTCCCTTCTTCCTGCAAGTACAGAAAATAATTCATGCAAGTGATACATGAATGTACACAAGAATTTTTTCTAAGTTCAAAAATCATTCACCAGCAGAAGCACAAGCACAAGCAATAGCGTAAACATATCTTCCGAAACCAAATAAATACAAATTTCAAAACTTTGCCTTAACTATGAAAATAATCTGTGGGAGAATCATAAAAAGACGTATGAAATAAAACTAGCCTCCATAGAGACTTTATTCCATTACAGTTGTTAGCTTGGAAGTGCATGGTAAGTTCGGTACAAGTTCACGAGCTCAGTAAAAGTATGACGCCGCGAACTCCAAACAATATGAACTCCACAACCATGCAAAGATACGAAGACAACCACAACATAATAGATTCATCACATGAAACTGGAAATCTATCAAACACCTACTACATGCAGCTTATTAATAAGAATGAAATAATTGGTTAAGATGGTGTTATTGATACTTACACACACTTGCTCTTGTCAGCGCAGTCGCAGTTGCCGCAGTCCGACATCTTTGATTGAGTTATAGAACGTAAACTGGTGTTTGATGCTTTGTATGAAATTTGCTTGCGGCTATATCTCCAAAGCTTCAGACCATGCTGTATTTAAAGGAGGAGGAGGAAGGATAGGAACGCAATGCAATGCATGCAATGGCAAAGGATTCAGTCGGGTCACATTCATCGATCCGGGACCCACCCGCTTGGTACGGCGGGGCCCGCCTAGGCATGAGAGAAGCACACGACTCTCGAGGAACCGTTCTACTCCGCAGGAATCTTGAATTGATAATGGTAATGGAGTGCATTGGATTGGCTTTCTATCCTCCTCTCGTGTCAACTTCTTTCTCTTTCCTGCGCGACTGTACATTCATAATATCATATTCCCTTTTCTTTTCTTTTTTTTTAATTTTATTTTATGCTTTAGGAAGTAAGTTCCAAAGTAGATTGATCGGTTCCATGGGATAATGGAATGGATCAAACTGAAAATAAAAAGGACAAGTGTGTATGTCTAGCCCACTCTTTTCGACTCTTCCATTGATGGGAATGGGATAGCTAGCTGGCAATAAAAAATAAAAAATTAAATGGCAGAAAAAGAAGAGGAGAAAGATTCCATAATGGGAAATCAAAATCAATCACTAAAATGAAATTCATTATTCATATAGATAGCAAAGAAAAACTTGTTAGTGGGGTTTGAATGAATTGCTTGTTAGAGAAAGCATAGCCTTACATGAATGTTTACAATCTTTTTATCTAAAAGAAAACAAGTGGAGATGATGATTTTCCTCCCATTTTCTTTCCCATATCAATGTTTTGTTTGGTTGCAGAGAAAAATATCAATTTAAATTTGACCCATTTTTTTGAATTAATGTTGATTGAATCTTTCATCAATAAATCTTTGAAGACACTAAATTCATTAAATGAAAATATTTTCATTCAATATTTTTCTTAAATTTCTTTTGCCTTTAATATTATCTAACATTTATCAACTCCATCTTTGATCTTTTCCAAAACGTCGACGCTTAGGTTCATCAACGAATGGAGGAGTAGTGGGTCCGTCTAAATTGTACTAAATTTAGGCATTGATCTCGACCTTATGAACGGCTGAGAATCGAACGCTGGTCAACATTCTTTTATTTGGCAAGTCAATGTCAATATAGTGTACACCTTGTCTTCATTTGCTAAATGCTAAGCATAAACTCCCTACCAATCCCAAAGTGCCACGTTATCATTCAAGAACTAAAGACAGTGTATTTAATAGGGAGGTATTTAAATATTTTTTCTGACATAAATTCACTTTAAAATCAATTAATCATTTCAATCTATTTTTAATTCATATATATAATTATAGAAGGATAACAACTTTCTTAATTTC
>JAXCLQ010000005.1:16371524-16386428 GCA_035584115.1 Cedrela odorata | reverse complement strand
ATATATATATATATATATTTATGATAGAGTGGTTTTATTAAGGTTAAGTTGAGTACAGTTTAGTTGCTAAGGCTGTCTGTATCATTAATGAGTTTGCTGAAATCATAAGCGCAAATGGTTTCCGGGAAAAAATGAGTCTATCGTTTTATCTCTTCAGTGGTTATTACATTGTTATGGTATAGTTTGCATAATTTTGTTGTGATTTGACAGTTATCTTTTGTATTCTCTTGGCAATAGATTATTCCTTTTTCTTATTTACAATTTACTTATGACATTTTTGGATTTCTGATTTTAAATTGTTGAAATAGGAGAATTGAGAAAAGAAAAAAAAATACAATTCTTCCTTGATTCTCTTTGGTTAATGTTTTGGAATTTGTTTTGTGCTTGTCGAACTTGGGATTTTTTTTTCTTAGGCTCAGTGGCAGCTCTGACTAGGTTGGGTATTGGACGGGTTGGTACGGTTTGAGAATTGGATGGGTTTGTAAGGTTTGGGGCCTCAAACCATACCAACCTGGAAGCCAATCGGTTTGGGTTGAATCCTATGACCTACTGCAAACTGAATCAAACAGCGTGAATCAATTCAGTTTGGGTTTGTTGGTTTGTTTTGGAGGTTTGGTTGGTTCTCAGATGAAAAAAAATTAATTCATTGCAAGTGATGCAACATTTACTATCATGGTTCGCTAGTTCATTTTCAAAGCCTTGTTGACTAGTGTTGTTGCTTTTGTCCTTAATCAGCATGCTTGTTATGTGGAGAATGAATACAAAAACAAACTACTGGATGCTAAACACTGATGACATACTTCAGATGTCCATAATAATTTCTCTAAGATTTTGGTTTTTCATTTATTTATTACTTTCTTCAAAAAGTTCATTCAGTCACAATACTACTTATCTGTTGTCCATCAGTGGTGTCTCAAGTCTATCTTTACTGAAAATTTGACATGCGCCTTTTTTTTTAATCTCCAGCATCATTCTTTCTGGCATCTTGAATTCTTGAAGGACTTGTGGCAATGGGAGGACTTGTGGCAATGGGTGGACTACCTCTGCAAGATGCTTCCTCTGTCTTAGCTGTGCCAGGGTCACAGCCAAACCAAGAATTGGAAATCACAAAATCTGCCTCCGAGTCAAAGCCAAAGAAGAAGATCTGCTGTGCTTGCCCTGAGACTAAGAAGCTAAGAGATGAATGCATTGTGGAGCATGGTGAAGTGCCATGTGCAAAATGGATTGAGGCTCATCGTAAGTGTCTCCGTGCTGAGGGCTTTAATGTTTAAGATGTTGAGTGCACAATTTCAACCCAGTTGGGCATACAGACATTAAATTTTAAAATTACAGATAACCGTTGATTTTAAACTCAAGAGGAATAAAGCAAGGAAGAACAGCTTTTCTTGACTTTTGATTGCTATACTTGTTTTTTTTATATGATTTTGTTACCTTCAGAATTTAAAGTGAAAATGGCTAAAATACATTGAGGTATTACCTGTGTTTTTTACATTATTTGCTTTCCTTAGGTTTTATGTTTCATCTGAACTTACAGGCAGTGAGATGCCATCTTAGATGCATACTTCATTCATATTTATCAAGCATAAATTGAGATGGGCTATAGAGCTCGAAGCATTACATCAACTCTTGTTTGTGATTTCTCTTATCTTTTAAGATCTACATTATAAATTATTATCTGTTTCGTTTGTTTAAATTCGATCATGAACTTCAACAAGCTGATCAAGATTACGTACAACATTGTTTGTTGAAGCAATCCAAGGGAGAGTGAACTCCTTGTTGCATCAAATTGATCATAACATCCAATATTGTGCACAAAGTCACTTTATTCAACTTTCTTTTTATTCCTTTTCTTCGTTCCGAGTTTTGTTTCTTTTAATCATAGAATGCTAAGTCACTCAGGTTCGAGTCTCTTTAGCCCCAGCTATCCTTTACGAACAATGGTTTGTATTATATTGCCTAAGCAAGCTATAATTTAAAGGCGTAATTGCAGCTTTTCATGAAATATTTTGTGTACCCTAATACTAAATAATTAGTATAAAACTTTCTTGAGAATAAACCAGGGATGGGATTTTGAGGAAGACAGTTTTCCATTTTGTTCTGTTTCTTTTCTCTGATCTCTGTTATTTTATGATATTTTAAAGATAGCGATGAAGTAAATAATCAGGAGGACAAAGAAGAGAGTATATACTAATAGTTTTGCAATAAAAACAACACAAGGCCACAGACATGGTCATTACATTATGAAGGAAACACAAACTTGGAGTGAAAAACACACCTTTCACTCCACACTCACAAATACAATTACAGAAGATACATTATTCATCACACTTACATTATTTAATAACCCCCACAATCTTAAACACACTACATTAGGTATTGCTGTATTTGCTTAATGATTACCGCAGGTGCAGTTCACACAGCTGCAGCTGGTGCCGCACTTGCACTTGCCGTCATTCTCGGCTGCTGGAACCTCCATGACAACAGTGCTGACATAGCTGCATAAACAAGAAATTAATAGATAAACTAACAAAGGAAGAAATTATAACATGTATTGGCTTGAATATAATGTTCTATCGTTTTCTAGGCAGTTTGGATGGTGGGATGGATAATAGATCAAAAGGCAGCTGAGATCTTGACTATCATCATTATCTTCTAGTTGTTTACAGCTGAATTTGAGAGATATAATTATGTGCTTATATTCGTAGATACTATTTTAATCATGATCAGAATTGTGAAAATCATACATAAGCAAGATTATTTCAAGTTCTCTCAAGTTCAGTTTCTTGAGGTGTCTTTTACAGTTCTTATAGTAATGAAATATTACCTCTTCTCAGTCTCAACGAAGTCAGCAACATAGCTGCTTCCCTTCTTCCTGCAAAGTACAGGAAATATCGTGCAAGTGATACATGAGTATACACATGAATTTCTAAGCTCAAAAACCATGCACAAGCATAACCAATAGGAATAGGATAAGCATACATTCTGAAACCAAATAAAAACTTTTTCAAAACTTTGCCTTAACTAAGAAACTAATCTACTGGAGAAAGTAAAAACTTCTAAATCATTTGAAAGTTTCTATCATGATTATCCGGTCAAAACTAACTGTAAAATAACATATATGAAATAAAACTAGCCCCCTTCATAGAGACCTTCTTCCATAACAGTTGTTGCAAAAAATCATGCAATCAAATAGCTAAGTTTTTCGTATAAAATCATTAGTATAACAACCTCGGCAGTGCATGGTAAGGCGAGTATAAGTTCACGGCTCAGTAAAAATAGGTAGCCGCGAACTCCAAACAATATGAACTCCACAACCATGCAGAGATATGAAGACAACCACAACGTAATCGATTCATCACATCAAACAGGAAATCTATCAAAATTAATATAATGGCTATAGTTGGTTAAGAAGATGATATTGATACTTACACACACTTGCTCTTGTCAACGCAGTCGCAGTTGCCGCAGTCCGACATCTTTGATTGATAGATAGAACGTAAACTGGTGTTTGATGCTTAATGTGAGTTTTGCTCGCTGCTATATCTCCAAAGCTTCAGACAATGCTCCTGTATTTAAAGGAGAAGGAGGAGGAAGAGAGGAACGCAATGCAATGGCATAGGATGCGTCGGGGCCCGCTTCCTAGGCACGAGAGAAGCACACGCCTCACGACTCCAAAGGAATCTTGAATTGATAATGGAGTGCTTGGCTTGGTTTTCTATCCTCCTCTCGTGTCAACTTCTTTCTCTTTCCAAACGACAATGGAATGGATCAAAAGGACAAGTGTGTATGTGTACTCCACTCTTTTCAACTGTTCCATTGATTCCCAAATTTTAGTTTTCAAATCATACACTAAAGTGAACTTAGCCTTTTCATGCAACAAATTAAACACAAGTTATAAGAAAAACAAAAAAAGGAAAGATTTGATATAGATAGACAGCAAGCAAACAAAAAGTTGTGTTGTGGGTTTGAAGCAATTGCTTCTCCAAGTAGCCAACGTTGCTTTCTAAAATTGAATTATTGTAAGAGAAAGTATAGCCTTACATGCTTGTTTTCAATCTGTTTATCCAAAAGAAAATAATGGAAACCTGTTTGGTTGCTGAGAAAAAAAAAATCAGTTTATTTTATTTTTTTATTGTAAAAATTTGGAATCCATTACAGGCTGCATGTATAATAAATAATTATCATTGTGGACAATGTCTAATAACAAGAAGCAAATGTTGCGTACGAATAATATCACACTGTGTATTAAAGGAGAAAAACATTATTATATTTTCATATATTATAGAAAGTATTATTGTACCATTTTCCTGAGATTGAATCTAAATTATTACATATACGGGCCCATCTTTGATATTTTCCTCATACATCGACGTCCAAGCTTAGGACTCAGGAGGAGGAGGAGGAGGAGGAGTAGTGGGTGGGTGGGTGGGTCCAACCAAATTGTAATAAATTTAGGCTTTGATCTCAGCCGTCGTCGATGGCTCATGAACGCTGGTCAACATTCTGTTGTGATAGCAAGTCGATTTACAGTATTACTCTTGTCTTTGGCTTGATTACTAAGCATGAGCCTGGATCCTCTACAGCACCATACCAGCATACATTACATATTATAATGCCACGTATTAAATATAAAAATATAGGGACCTAACTGTCATTATTCAATCTATAATTTATTAAAAAGGAAAGTATCGGTGGAAATACTTTCAAGTTCCAACATAATTTTCCACAAATAAATTCATCGGCATCATCATATTACACTTTTTCATAATTTTTTTTTATTTTAAATATGCTGAAGTGGCAGAATGTAATTGGCGGATCGGAATAAACAGAAACTTAAGTCAATATAGAAGAGTTAAAAAGTCAAGGTTTTTATAAAATTCAGTGGCAGGATGGTAATTAATCTAAGAATATGCTCCGGCGTCGTCGCTCTCTATGTTCATATCCTAAACTAAACTAGGCGCGAAGCCGTTAAGTCTTAAACAAAAAAACCAATTTCCTTTTTCTTTTTTGATTTTTCACTCAAAATTGAGCCGCTAAGCTGCCGCCGCCGCGAGACGTCGGAATCGATCAGCGTCAACTATTGACTCGGTTTTAACTCGGAGCCCGATCATCAACTAACCATGGAGACGCCGCCGGTGGCACAATCCCAGTATATTTCACAGAATTCCAGGTTTTTTTTTTTTTTCGTTTTGTTTTTGTCTTTGTTAAGTAAAGCGTTGTTGAACTTTCTGGTCGCTTTCTCTTCAGTCCTTCACTTTCTTAGTATTTAAGCTAACAGGAAGCGCGTTTTATCCGGTAGCAATTCTGCTTTTATGGACCCTGAAGTCACCGAAATTCCGCCCCCGGTTTTTCAGACTCCGAGGAGGCGTAAACAAAAAACCAAACAAAAACAGGTATTTTTTTTTTTTTGTTTAACAAAATTTGAAATTTCAGTTCTCTTTCATTGTTGTTGTTGCCGTTCACCTGCTTTGTAGATCAATTTGAATTTTTGTTTTGGTTTGTTGCCTTTGTGGAAAATTCACGTTGAACAATGTTAGGTGTTTTTTTCTTTTAAACTTTTGATGGGATTATGGCATTACTAAAATTTAGTTCATTCTTGCAGGCTGGTGAGTGTAAATTTATTTATTTTCTGTAAATTTTACATAAATGTAAATGTTAAATGCGGATTTAGGAAATGAAAATTAAAATAAATATCTCTTATTTATTGATTTGCACCTAGTCCCTGAGAAATTACTCTCTAGCATTGCCCATTTGAAAATGCAAACTTTCTTGTTTTAAAGAAGAAAAAAAATAGTTTTGCTCTTCTGGTTTAAGTTAAGCTTTTGAAGAACTTTGCTTTGGAGTTGAGAATGATTATGGTTCTGGGTGGCATTGTACAAGGATAGCTGCCCAAGCCCTGTTATCTTGTTTTATACACTTGCCAAAAAATTTAAATGACACATATTAAAAATATCATTTACATTCTGTCATTTTTATTGGTCATATTTGTATATCTCTATCTCACCTTGATTGATGATTTTGTCAAACCCTGTATAATGTTATTTAAGCTGCTGCCAGTTCGTTAGTTGTTCCCTTGTTTATTATCTGATTATGTAAAATTTATATTAATCACTTTCTTACAGATTATTCATGAGGAAGTAATTGATCTTGACAAAGATGAAGATTCTGCTGATCTCATCATTATTGATGAGATAGTAAAGACAGGGAATAAAGGGAACGCTACAAAAAATAATTTTGATGGTTCAGGTAGTTATCAACCTAAGGTATGGTTTACCTTTATTTATAGCTAAAAAAAGGTGATTAAGCTTCTTATAATTGTTTTTCTCTTTTACAATTACTGCTCCTCGTATTTAATGCCTAGGCGCCAAATTTGTAATGTTCCTACATTTTAACTTTGTTGTCATTAAAAATATTATTCTTATATTTTTCCCTCAGGAGTCTTCCAAGAGTTCTGCCTTGGGATCGCATAACTTAATCAACCTTAATCCTTATCATCATCATCACGTTAATGTTCATGATGATTTCATGGATGTTGAAGATTACTCACTTTTGCAAGCCTATTTTGAAAGCGCGGATATACCTGCTGGAGTGGAGGCACCTGTACCATGGTTGGCTGATCCTTCTTTAAGGAAAAAGAAATTTATTAATGGAAATAATTCACGATATGGAGAGCCGGCTTCAGTGAGTAGTTCAAGTTTGCAGAAGGCGGTGGATGTTTTGGATCTCCCTTCTGAAATGAATCTCTCTTCATCTTGGTTGAATCCAAATTCTGCCCATAGTAAGAATTCAGCTGCTTTGGAAGATGTAGGGAGTAGTTCCCAGAATCTTCCACCTCATGTAAAATCATCAACTCAGCCGTGGTTTTGGGGAAAAAGCAAGAGCAATAGTAAGCCAGTTGTTTCAGGGATTTCAACAAACTATAATCATGCACATCAATTTGATCCTATGATATTCCATCATGGAATTGAGCCATCTTCGTGGACATATGGAACTCTTGCCCCTGTACAGAATCAAGTTGGTAACGGCAATTCATTTTATTCTGGTATACCTTTACTTGAGGATACACTGAATTATCCTCCAGCGGTAGGACCATTTGTGCCATGGTTGCAAGATTCTGTTGCTAACTACACTGCTTATCCAAGTTTTTATGATCCATTTGATGCTGAGCATATCCTTCCTGAAGAACAGGCAGATACCCCTAGCACTCCAGATTGTGCTAGTAATAAGGGAAGTGTAGATGAAGATGATATTTTGAGGAAGTTCAAACTTTATAAACAGTTTGATGCTGTTGAAGATCATTCGGACCATCACTACTCTTCTAACCATTCTTCAACAAAGCAGGTGACTGATTTGTTAGTTGCATTTTACATCTTTATTGTAATAATGATGGAGATTGTTAATTTTGGATTTCTCTTAATCATTATAGCGTTTTTTTATTTTTATTTTTTATTTTTGGGTTTCCCATCTTGGTGATAGCCATCAAATAAATGGGTGAAACGAATTCAGGAAGAGTGGAAAATCCTGGAAAATGATTTGCCAAGTAAGGTTTAAAGCTTTATATTCTTGTTTTTTTATGGCCACTCTACGTTCTTTATCATGATCAACCAATTACAACATAATAAAAATAAACTGTGGAATAGTTGTCTCCCCCTTATTCATCCTCAGCTATAATCTGCTCAAACTTATGCTAATATTACCACTAATGTTTTGTTTCTTCAATTTTGTAATTGAGCAGATACAATACTCGTGAGAGTTTATGAATCAAGGATGGATATTTTGAGGGCTGTAATTGTAGGAGCAGAGGGAACTCCCTACCACGATGGTCTGTTTTTCTTTGATGTTTTCTTCCCCAGCGGCTACCCTAATGTACCACCGGTATGTTATTGAACTTTGTTTGTGAGTGGGATTATTTTACATCTGTTGGACATTTTGGGTCTGATGACTAGGATTTTGCTTTCGTTAGCATGTCCACTACCACTCTGGTGGCCTTCGACTCAATCCAAATCTATACAGTAGTGGGAAGGTATGCCTCAGTCTTCTTAACACGTGGAATGGTCAGAAGAATGAGAAGTGGATCCCTTCTGTGTCAACCATGCTACAAGTTTTGGTCTCAATACAAGCACTGATCTTGAATGAAAAGCCTTACTTCAATGAGCCTGGTTATGCAAGTACAAATGGCACGCCACATGGTGAACTTCAGTCTCAGACATACAATGAGAGTACGTTTCTTTTATCATTGAAGACCATGCTATACACAGTGAGGAGACCTCCAAAGGTATGTTGCAGTAATCATTACTTGACATTTTCTATCGGATCTTGGAATATGGTATCGTGATTTGCATTATAAGATTGATATTAACGGAAACTTTTAGAAAATATGTTCTAAGTATATGGCTTATTTCGTTGCCCTTCAATGCTGGCAAAATGCAAATTTCTGGAAGTGTTTAATCATCTGATGAAGGTGTTATTAAGTAATAGTTCTAGAAGCAAATCTGTCAAGTTTTAGAAAGTGTAGTATCTGCAGCAACTTTCAATGCATTCACAGTACAGCAATGAGAAGTTTAGTAAAGGAAAAAAATGTTCTTGTGATTTTAAACATTGTCAAATTAATTTAATGTTAAGCAGACTCTGAAGTTAAGTTAATTTGAAGCGTTCTATAGATTTCTGAGATAAGGGTGACTGCATATTTGCTTGCCTTTAAGTATGTTAAACCATTCCTCGCGTTCCAAAGTTCCATGTTCCTTAAAGTGGATCTTTTTCTTGAAGCTTCTTGTGTAACTAATGGGAAAGTTATATCCACTGAATGAAACCTTCTTTTTTTGTCTGAAAACCTTGAGAACATCAGTTTGTAGTTATCACTTAAAGGTGTGTGCCTTTATTGAGATTTGGAGCTGTTTATGGCGCTACAATTTTGAATTATTTTTTATATTTATATTTATAATTTGCAATCCTATGGGCATCTAATGTCTCAGGAATGAATCAGAAAATGAAAACTCATGCATTTTAGGATTGGGAATCATAAATAGAAAACTGCAGAGGATGATGCCCCTAGGCTGAACATATAATACAAGTAGAATCCAACTATCGTTATATTGATGATCTAAACAACTACTATAGATACTTTATATGGAACCAGAATAAATTCCTTCTTGTTGTGGTTTTTTGAATTTGACTGAGTTAAAATTGCTGCATTGTTACTCCTAAGCGAGTTCTTTTCATCTTGATTCATTGGTTATTATTGAACTAACATGGAAGTCATTTATTCTGTATCTTGTTGCTTTGGCCTCCTTTCTTGATTTTAAACATAAACTTGTCAAGTCTTATTTGGGTGCAGCATTTCAAGGACTTTGTTATGGGTCACTTTTACATGCGTGCGAATGATATTCTCACTGCATGTAAAACATACATGGATGGTGCTCAAGTAGGGTGTGTGGTCAAAAGTGGTGTGCAGAATGATCTTCTGGGCAATAAGAACCGTTCACAGCAGTTTAAGAACTCTTTAGCTCGGTACATTGATTTGCTTGTAAAAGAATTTGCAAAAATCGGTGCCAAGGACACTGAGAAATTCCTTACTCAAGCAAAAGAAGGGGTGCCTGGAGTTGGTAATAAACTTTAGATTGCAAAATAGAAGATATATTTCTGTAATGCTAATTTTGAGACTTGACACATAGTTTATACAATTAAAACATTCACATTAGGTTTTTGACTTAATGATGAATAATTTAGATTTAAACTGCGAGGAACATATGCATATATCTATAAGGTTCTTGCACAGTTTTGGATATTGTACATAGTCATAGGTATCTATTTCTGAGCCCACTGTTATGATAGCACCAGGTGATGTTTGTGCAATCAGGCTGATTTTAAAATACTGTTACAGCACTTCCTGATACTGTTATAAACTATTTACTCTGAGATTAACTGTGTTATCTAATCTGCCATTACTAATACCTTCCTGGGGCTCCCCGTGCCACAAAATTTAATAAATAAATGGTGGAGGCTGAAAAGGAACTCTTTTTTCTCTTAATATTTGTAGAATATTTATTACTTGCTCTCTTGGCTGTTAGTTTCCTAGAAAATAAAAGAAAGCAGTCAAACAAAATAATATATTGTATTTTTTTAATGTAATCGATATAAATTATAACAGGATGCAAACCAATATGTAGGCTGTAGATGATCACTATATCTGATGATTGATCTAGTTCAATTCATATGATACCATTATGCGATTTCGCCAATATCACGATTGCACATGATTAATACTAACACTCAAAATTATGATGTTTGACAAAAATTTAAGGACTACGAACAGCTACAAAACTTTTTTTTTTTCCTCACATCTATGTTGACTTGTAGGCTACTTCATATGAAGCTCTCCAAGTCGGCTTTGTCTTTATCGATGGAAAGCTTTCCTAACCGGCAATCGAACTAGTATATCACGAAAGGAAAACATAGAGCTTGTAGAAATAAATTGTTGATGTTTATCTTCTGTTTACTGCTTCAAATTATATTTAAAAACTCTAAATTATATTATGATTAGTTTGGTCTTGATGAAATTTCCAAGTCTTCATTCATGCTGTTGTTTTCTTCTCCAATTATAATATTAAAAAAATAAGGCTTCGCTATCTCTGCCATAGAACTTGGCTTCAGTCTTGTTTGAGGGTGTATAAACCGGGCGGAGTTTTCCATGCTTCGGAAGAATTGTTGTTTTATTGGCATAACAAAAGATTGAATACTTAAAACTTCAAAAAATCAGAGGCAACTGCTCTTGTTTTCCAATGATTATGGTCATGAATTCTACATTTCAATGGTTTTATACTGTCATATTTTCCTTTCTCTTAACTGCGTTCTGTTTAAACTGTTCTTTAACCTCTGCAACTCAAATCTCTTATGCTGATCATTGTAATTCAGTTGTCCCTGAATCATTCCTGAAAAGGTTTGAACCTGCCTCGTCTTCGTTTGTCCAACTCCACACTGGTTATTACATTGGTGGCTATGAGATTCTGTCTCTAAACCCGTCTGAGAACTCGCGCCCGCTCGCGTTTCGCACTTCAAATGTGTACAAAACTGACAAGGATGGTGTGTTTGGAATTGAAGGAAGTTTGTTGTTACAAAGCCAAAACACCTACTACTATGAAAGAGAGGTTGCAAATGTGCAATCATACAATCCAGGAGCCATTTCCCATGGGTCTGGAATTCGTCATAGGAGAAGTTCAGTAAAATTCAGGCTACATGGTCTCTGGTCAGAGTCTTCTGGGAACCTTTGTATGGTGGCAAGAGGTTATACTTATAGCACACAAGGTAAGTTTCTCAACCTTGAAGCTATCCTGAAGCTCAGTAATCTAAAAAATTCGAGTAGTATTACTACTTTGGTTAGTGGAAGTTTGGAGAGCTTGAGTTCTACCACTGACTTGAATTATTTTGAACCAATTTCGATGCTGATTCTTCCAAGAATGAGTTATGAATATACTTTGGTTTCAAAAGAATTAAGTGATGAGTTTTCTGGGAAAAATGATAACGTGAAAAGTTTACCACTTAGTTCACTGCCCAGAAAAAGTTTCTGTTCTGTAGTCTCAAGAGCAGTTAATGAATTTAATTTGAAGTACGCAAGCGACTGCAGTTCTGCAAAAAGCTGTGGTCCTTTTGGTGCGGCTGCAGGATATTTGCCTCGTGTTGTTTCCTTGAAAGAAATTGAGTGTTTGGAGGAGGAAAAGAGATTGCGAGTTCTCCTAGAATTCGTTAACAGTAGCAATGTTGGATATTACCGGCCTTTTGATTTCAACAAAACATTGGTTGCGGAAGGAGTGTGGGACGAGAAGATGAATCAGCTATGTGTTGTGGCTTGCCGATTCTTGAACACTGCAGAATCTTTGACTAATGCTTATGTTGGGGATTGTACTACAAGGTTGAGTTTGAGCTACCCTGCAATCTGGTCAATCACAGACACCAGTAATATTGTGGGGCGAATTTGGAGCAAGAAAGCTGTGAATGATTCAGGTTACTTTGATAAGATCCTTTTTCGAAATTCTGAGAATTCATTTGGGGTAGTTCCAGGTTTGAAATATGAATACACAGAAATCAACAGAGCAAGAAAATTATGTTGGCCAAAGGGAAAGCCAGGAAAAACCAAGGGGAAGAGATATCCAAACGGCTATTCTTATGACATGCAATTCAATATACGGGTTAAAAGACCTAATGCAAACAGTTCATGGGGTTATGCAACTCCCCTTTCTGTTGGTGATCAATTTTATCAGCGGTATTTATATCCAATAGTTTCAACAAATTCAGAGAACTCAACATCTGAAGTTCAAGAAAAGTTTAGTCACAACAGCCCTGTCAATATCAGCTACAAAATTGGCATAAGATTGCTACCTGGAGTAGATTTGACTGGTCACATTTCTCATCCTGATATATCTAAGAGTTCAAATGAGAAAGAGGATATTTCTGCTGAAGGAATTTATGATGGCAAAACAGGACAATTGTGTATGGTAGGTTGTAGAAATATAGTTTCGAATTATCAATCATCGATAACTGATACTATAGACTGTGAAATTCTCATTAATTTCCAGTTTCCACCATCAAATCCGGAGAAGAATGAAGGTTACATCAAGGGAAGCATCAAAAGCACTCGGGTAGTATCAGACCCTCTTTATTTTAAACCACTGGATGTGTTTTCTAATAGTTACACTGCAGTTGAAGTTGTAAAATCCATTTCCAGGATTGATTGGGAGATCATCATGGCTCTTATATCCAGCACACTTGCATGTCTCTTTGTGGGATTGCAGCTTTTCCATGTGAAAAAACATCCAGAAGTGCTTCCTTCCATTTCACTTGTTATGCTTTTGCTTCTTACTTTGGGCCACATGGTCCCACTGGTGCTGAACTTTGAAGCCTTGTTCTTGCAAAATCGTGATCGGCAAAATGCTTTGCTTAGTACCAGTGGATGGCTTGAAATGAATGAAGTGCTTGTAAGGATAATAACGATGGTAGCTTTCTTGTTAGAATTCCGACTTCTGCAACTAGCATGGTCTGCAAAATTAGCTGATGATGCAAACCAAACAGGCTCGTGGTTTGCTGAGAAGTCAACTCTGTTTCTGTCTTTGCCATTATATGCTGGTGGAGCCTTCATATTTTTGCTGGCTAACGGGAGGAATTACAGACATGATATTGTGTCGGTTTTCTCTCCCCCAAGATTTTATCCTCAGCCACAGAATTTTCTTTGGGGCGGCTTGAAATCGTATGCAGGTTTGGTCTTGGACGGATTTCTACTGCCTCAAATCCTGCTCAACATATTCAGAAACTCGAAAGAGAATTCCTTGTCCTGTTCATTCTACTTTGGAACCACCTTTTTTCGATCGCTGCCACATGCATACAATTTTTTATACTGTAATGCAGATTTTTCCACTGATACTTGGAATGTCATTATTTGTTTAGTGTGCCTGCTGTTTGCTGCAATCACTTTCCTGCAACAGCGGTTTGGAGGTCGTTGCATTGTTCCCGGAACATTTAGAGATGGCAAAGCATATGAGAAGGTTCCTGTTGTTAGTGAATCATAATTGCCGAAGAAATCTGGCAATATCAGGCTCTAGCTGCAGCAGATGGTGTAAAATGATTCTCTAGATGTAATTTCTTATGTATTTCAACAATGCAAAATAATTTGTACTTTAAAAGCATTGCTTAATCTTGTCTTATGGACTATTCGTTTTGGTTCTAGTTGTCAATCCTATTAAAGTTTGCTTAATGTAATAAAATGTTTCTGAAAATATTATCTTTGTTATAAAACATTGGATCCTATTATCAATTTGCATGAATAATTGATGTGATAAATGGGAAGTTTGAAGCCCAAACTCGGCAGGAAATTCCAAACTTCCCATTCGTGTTTTCGTTGTTTTAAGTCTTCAAATACCTATTTTCATAATTTCAATAAATTTTGGACGGGGTCAATGCTTCCACTAGAAAAGTCTATTTACTTCTTTGTCTAATTCCTAGCAATTAATAGCTTCTAATAATCCAATTCCATTTTTATCTCAAATTTCTCACCCATCACCATCACTGGACCATCCCTATATGCTATTATGGTCTGGTTCCAACCCCTGGAACACGCATAGACTTTCATAGCTCAATCAGAACGCTAGTGGGAGGGTGACTTTTCTTCCATAACAGTAAGTTTTCTTAAGCTCAGTGAGCTTGACAACATTGACACTAGCTAATATTCATTTTCTATAGATTAAGCATATATTGTTATTTTTCACAGAAAATAAATGATCCACAATAAGTAACTTTTTATTGATTTAACCAATAATGATTGGGTTCATTTCAAAATTTGAATAATTAGTAATTTGTTTAATGTTGAGTAAGGTACTATTTGCTTATTTTTATCTAAATCAGAATAAATTACAATTCACAAATCAAAATGATATACTTGATACAATCAATAAATAACAAGGTAAAATGCTACTTTGGCCAATTCAGTAAATAATTTCTGATGGAAAATCTTATAGATTATCTAACCCCTATGAGGCGTTTCAAAATATCAATATGAGTGATTCATGCATTATTGACTGTGTGTTAGACTAGCTACAGTTTCCATCTTTACCAACGTCGTCCTTAATCATTTCTAGCCACTGAACGCTGTTTTTGACAAAGTCTAAGTCATCAGTTTTCCATGTAAAAGAACCAAAGACTTCTGCATTTGTGAGTCTACGTGAGCTCAAATTTTCTAAAGTCTTCTGGCAGGAAATTTCTTAAAGAGAGAGACATCTCAACTGCTAATAACTTTGTGATTCATAGTCGAGAGAGATAACTAAATAAATAGAGTACTTCGCATGAAGACCTCAAATTCACCCAGCTTCTAAGTTTTCTTCTTGCTTGAAGAACTCTATGCATATGACTATGGCTTCTCTT
>JAXCLQ010000005.1:16340196-16368628 GCA_035584115.1 Cedrela odorata | reverse complement strand
TGAAGAATAAATGCTGTAGAATCTACTGAACTTATTATTATAAGAATAAATGCTGTGTGAAATCTAGTAAACTTGTTATTTTATGTAAATGGCAGATGCAAATGACATATCAAGCTTAAAACCTCTCTGTGTCTCTGAAGCTGAATAGTTCAGATTAAAGGCCCTACCATGGTTCACTTCCAATCATTCCATTGGAGAATTCCTGTTCCTTTGAAAAATTCTCGACTTTAATTATTTTACATAGATAGGAAACTTTATAACTGGAAGAGGATTTTTTTAAAAAATTTATTTAATCAATAATTAAACCAAAAAAGAAACAGTGGGAGAAGCAGAATGCCAACCAAATGCCAAAGACAAGGCCATTAGAATCACACAAACACAATTGCTCGTGTCTAAAGGCCGATGCTAAAAGCACCTCCCAGCATTAAAGATAGGTGCATTTATGAATCTAAAATCATTCTCAATGGTGATTATGACTAATGGGCTCAACTATTTTTCAAAATTTTGTTCGTACTTACTCAAACATTACCTGCATTTTTATAATAATAAAGAATTAATGCATTGTCTTTTCTATAATAATGCAGTTTATACGTCCGTATGCAACAAGATTTAATCGACGCTTCAACCAGTCTCTTGAACCAACTGAAGAATTCTGATGCAGACACGTGTCCTTCTCTCTCCTCTAAAACCCTAAACCCTGCCTATATATTACCCCATTCCCTCGTCACTCGCCACCAACAGTACAACCCCTAAAAAGAAAAAGCCTTCCGCTGAACACATATGGCCAACTCTGCCGCCAGGATGATTCTCAAAAACGGCAAGTCGTTTCCCCAGCTTCTCCGTAGCGGATTTGCGGGTCGACCATCCAATATCAACGTTTGTAATAAAGATCGGCTACTTTCTCAGTCTTTAATCAGTCCGACGCAGCAGTTGTATTTACAACGACCTATATTGGGCGACGGATTTAATTTTGTTGATTTTGTATTGGGGAAGGATCACGAGCTGCGCGCAGAGCACTGGAAATCCTCTGCTATTGTGGAGGCGCGTGGGAAGTGGGGGCGTCACTATCGTAGCGATGATGATGTTGATGATGATGATGATGATACTGGAAATTTCGATGAGAGTCTTGCGCATTTAGATGATGATGATGATGGTGACGGTGATTATGATTATGATTATGATGATAAAGATGATGATGATGATGACGATGATGATGATGAAGAAATTATTTGAATGTCCTTATCTAAATTTTTGTTAGGAACATTGTTGAGTTGTTTGTATTGTTCTTCTTAATTAAATTTGATAAACCGAACGGGCACCAAGACACTTGGAAATTGCTTTTTTTTTTTTTTCAAATTCCAAAATCCATTGGCTAGTTTAATATGCTTTTCAGGTCAAATCATTGCGGGCTCTGTTTGATAATCTAGAGATAGAACTTTATTGAACAATTCTCAAACAAATGCATGGTCCGAATAATTTTGCCAGTTTCAGGATGTGGCTCGTAAGTTCAAATTGTTGGTTGTTCTGAATTGCTCTCAGGCAAAAACCGAATCACATAACTACAATGTTCTAAGTAGAAACATCTTAGGAGAACATAACAATTGCTCTGACTAACCTCAGGAAAAGAATCCTCTGAGCCTCAGCAGGATCAAAGCTCTCCAAGGAATCATTAACCAAATCATTTTGAATTATATTACTCTGTTATTGTTTAGAGTACTACTAATTCTGGTGGCAGCCTCATCTTGACACATTTTTGTTTAATGCATTTTCTATTTTTGAAACCAGTTTTTGAATATAATCTCATCTTTTAAGAATTGATCTGAAAACCATGTAAAGTCGTTCTTACCAATTTGGTTAAATCGTATGCCAAGTTTCAAATTGTATCACGAATTAGATGCCAATCACAAAATTTGTATCATACTTAAACTAAAGAGTATCTCCTTTTTTATGACAAAGAATTAATTTAAGCTAAATTAATAAAGGAATTGAATTTACTTTGCAGTTCATACGTCTGCAACAGGATTTCGACAAATCGGACAATTTAGTCGACGCTTTAACCACTGATCGATGCAATGCAAATGAAAAATGTGGTTGCACTCTGGGACAGCTCCACACAACTCTTCATCAACAAAATCATCCAAGCAAATGGCACAATCAATCGAACTTGAATGCATTTCACTGGTTTTATAACTTATTTGAGGTAGCAGTATTGGTAATTCCTGTATGCTTAGTCTTTGTCTTTCTTCTGAAACACCTCTAAATTTGTTTATCAATGCTGACAACCAGATGCTGGTTTCAACTGCAGCAATATTCAACTTAAATCGAAGATCCGGGTCTGGAATCATGATTTCGATCAGTCTTCCGGGACTGCTCCCGCGGTGTCTCTCGATTGTCAACCAGATGATAATCTCTACGATGTAACAATAAATGGAAACAAGCAACCAAAGTGCTACCAGGAAGAGAAATATGCAAAAGAAAATTAAAATCACAAAACTAAGATAAGAAATGGAATTTGAGACGAAAGTTGCAATGGTGGATAGAAGAGAAAGGAAAGCAGGTGGGAGAAGAGAAGCTGCTTGATGAACCATGGAATTATTCATCAGGATTTGGGTTTGCATGGAGAAATTAGGCTCGATGGCAAATCAAATTAATGCATGGCTGACTGGTGATCCCCTGGATTTTGATTTTAAAGTTAAAAACAAAGTTAAGTTAGAACAAACTGAAATTAAGAGTGATAAATTGGTTGCTAACTTCATATTCATATATTGTTACCCAATCCAATCTGGATTCTTTTATTCTTTGTTCGAACAAACTTAATTGCCAGATCACAATTTGGTTTTCTGGCTTCTGACTCTTAACTGGCTTTGTAGGACAAACTTAGTGCCTCATCAAGTTGGTTGTTTGTATGCATTAATTGATTAGGAAATCTTCTGTAAAAACCAAAATCTAGGAACTTTTGTTTGAACAAGTTGAGTGCAAGACAAGTTGTATTTGTTTTTAAGAATGTTCCTTGGAGTTATTCATTGAAACAATAAACTTAAGTGTACCAAAATTGTGGCGATAGCAACCAGTTTACGGTTCTCAACACTGCATGTGGGAAATTTCTCCACGACAAGTTGTTTTTTTGGAACTATTGATATGTTATTGTTGGTAGCTAGTTTCTTTGATACGTATACATTGATTGATGAAATTTCTCCATCCAATATATGCATCTATAATTTGCCCTTAACAGTTTTTTATTTTAAGAATGGATTGGTGAATTCTTTTTTTCTTTCTGGTGAATTAGAAATAATCCTAATCTAAGCTCTTATGGCACATGATTATTATTATAATGAGTGATTGAAGAATGTCAAATGGATAATCATATGATATTAACAAATTAAATTGGAAAACAAAATGAGATCGCTAATTGAAGGTTTTCTTTGTTCCCTTCTGTTTGATATATTTACACTTTTGTTGATAATCATTAATCCAAATATGTCGCAGCTCATGAATTCAATAAACATTTTCTACAAACTGGGCAAGTTAATTGATTCTTCAGCCAGCGGTCGATGCATTTGACATGAAACATGTGGTTGCAGACTGGAAAAACTCTACAGAATTCACCATCCCTGTAATCATCCAAGCAGATTGAACAGTCACCAGAATCTAACAATGTTTCTTTGCTTCCATAAATCACTGCAGGTTGCAACTGTTTTTCCAACGTCTGTTGCCTCAACTCTCTTGTTTCTTCTATGCTACTCGGAAGTCCTAATATATCGGAAGATGAAGTTCGATTATTATTTTCAATTTCTATAGCCTGATATGTTATGATCCTGGCTCGATGACTCTCTCTTCTTCCAAACTCAATATCAAGTTCACATCTTTCGAAAAATGGCCAACAAATCCATTCACGAGGGAAGTAAGTGATGACGGTGCTGGAGGATGCCGCCATCATCCAGACTGCCATTACACAGAATAAGATGACAATCGTAATGCCAAGAACAATGAAAAAAACGAAAACAAGAGAAACATCTGAAGGTATCGGAGCAAAGATTAGGGAAACCATGTTGCTTTTTGTTCAAATATTTTGTGATAAATCACCAGGCAGCAGCTTGAATATTGCTCAACATAGTTATTGGTTTATATAGCTTTAGTTCCAATCATACTACAAGTTTATCACCCCTAAACAAAATGAAACGGTTAATAATCCAGGCATTCATTTGCTGTAGCTGGCCGTGGGTTCCAATTATAGAGACTTGCTTTCTAAAACATTAGCCTCATTATATATTACATTTCATTAATCAGGGTTTCTTTAGTTATAATTAGACTTTAACATTAAACCATCAATTAACTCATTATTCTTGATACATATTTATGCATGAAGAAAAATATTTACCACTTTAACAATTACGGCTGCTCTTTGGTTTAGCGATACTAGTTAAAACTATAAACGCGGATGAGTCATCTCATACTAAATATAGATATAAAATGAACTGTAAACTTAACTAAGTAGCTAATTTATCATTGATTATACACCTTTTCCTTTTCGTCGAAAATGAATATGGCTGTTTGTTCTTGCTGTATGGAATATTAATGTTTAGTTATCAATTATGTCACACTTTCAATCCCCTGGTCCTTAAAGGAAGCTTCAATCTTCTTCTATATGGATTCATCTCCACACTCTAGAAACCGCATGTCGCTCGCACGGAGACTCTGTGAACGATTAGTCATTGCTTACTCCAATGGGCTTACCTTAAACGTTTAGTCGTTCAAGTTTGATAATATGATGACATGTCGCTTAAGCCATCGTATGTTCTTACTATGATCTGTCAGAAAAGATCATGGGGCAATGTTAAACATGCGCTGAATTTAGTTTCTTTTCTGTAGATTGCTTTTGATTAATTTATTCCCTCATTCTTTTGTATATATTTAGTCAATACTAAACGCAGAAGATTTTACCCTGCTGCCTTCATCTGTATAATACCAGAGAATCGGAGAACAATTCCTATTGCCATAGCTTGATTAACAATAATTAATATAGCAAAAACGAAAAAACTATGCTTGATAAAATTTGGATTCCGAAAATTGGAATATATGTTAATATTCCCATTATACAAGACATGTATCATGAAGCTCCTACAGTACTATAAATTTGCAATGCAGCTAATCCGACAAACTGGGCAAGTAAGATGGTCCTTCAACCATTGCTCAATGCAAACTGAATGAAAAATATGGTCGCATACTGGAAAAACTCGACAAGATACTCCATCTATGAAATTTTCCAAGCAAATGACACAGTAATTAGAACTTGGTGTTGTTACATCCTGCTGCCCGCCATAATTTACCGGAGGCATTAGTTGCTCCAATGCATCCAGCCCTAATCCTTGTCTTTCTCCTACTTCAAGATCATAATCATTAATATCACCATTGTGATTATGATTATAATTACAATTACGATTTCTGCTGAGTAAGAAGAAGAGAACAGAAACCAGGATGCAAACAATGATCATTGCTACCAAATCAAGATAAAGAAGAGTATTATTATATGTACTATTAGAAGGAGAGGGAGAGAGGAGCAAACTAATGGATCCCTGTTTTAGAGAGAGAATCTCTGGAGCTATTGGTGAATTCATGCTCCTAGAAACTAAGTTTGGAAAACAAAATCTATTCTCCCGTGTTATTGGGTTATGGGGCACAATTAGTGCATTCCTAATTTCTGCCATTAATAAAATCATCTGCTTTTAATTAGTTTTGAAACCTTTAACCTCTTTAAACAATAAAGTTTGTTAAACCCTTTTATAGGGTTTTGGTTTTGATAGTTTTCTGAGTTTGTTACTGTTTCTTAAATTATGACCGTACATTAATAATTTCTTCAGTTTGGTGAATAACCTTATAATTAACCTTTAGGCAAATATATATATGCTTTAAATCCTGCCTGCCACGCCCATGCAATTACATATTTCTTTTCTACTAAAGCAAGAAAATCAAGTTCGGTGCATATCTACATTGATTCTTGCACGAAATTCCAAATTAATTATGCTAATACATATATATATATATTACCTTGAAGCTTCATGCATCTATGATGCAATTACGACAAAGTGGGCAAGTTAGATGATTTTTCAACCAGTTATCAATGCAATTTGAATGGAAGATGTGGTTGCAGACGGAAAATCTTGACAAGATTCATCGTCTGCAAAATCTTCCAAGCAAAGAGCACATTCAATAAAAGTCGATGTTTTTTCCTTGCTTCTGGAATTCACAAGTTGCAGCATTTTGTTGGATGCCTCCTCTCTCTGACCTTGTCTATCTTCTATTGCCTGCATAAATCTGTTCAATATCTCCAGCATTCATAAATTAGTTTGACGAGACCAACTGGCGGCGCCAGCATTGGCCATAGATTGATGATGACTTGCTGCTGATCCTAATTCAAGATCCTGGTGATCTCTTCTAACCGAGCTAAAAAACCAATCAAGAATGTGGTAAAAGAGGAAGAAGAGACACAAACCTATGACACAAATATCCATGGAATTTTGGGTACTGTCAAAATTAAGAGAGAGTTGAAGAGGCAAAGGTTTTGCCATTGATGGTTGAATAGCTATCTGGGAAAATTTTCTCAGGAAAATGCAAGTGATCTATACAGCTTGTGACATCTTCAAACCATTACATTCTCAATCATATATATCATGTAGTTAGATCACACAAGTTGGAAAGCAATCATCCATTAAACATCCGAATTCTATAGAAAGATGGGTACAATTTTTATTTTTTTCTTTTGACAAAATTAGTGATCAATTTTCCTGGTGGTGAAATCAATTATAAACGAAATATTTTATTAAATAACATTTAAATTTAAAATTCTGAATATTGAAATTTTAATTTAATTTAATTTAATTTATATAATCGTAATTCGAAAGAATTGTCTTAATTTAAGAAGCCCAAAACGGTGCTGAAAGGCCCAAAACGGAGTCAAAATTCATATTCCATCCTTGAGTCAGTCTAATCTTAAAACCCTAACAACAACGTACAACGACAGACAAAAACAAGATTAACCGTCGTTTCCTTTTAATTCTCTAGATTCAGTGATTCACATTCTTTGTTAACCAAACCCTAAAACCCTAAACCTCCCTCTGAATTTAAAAAAAAAAAAAAATTACATCTCACAGTTATTCCTAATGGGAGATTCCGACAACATACTTTACGAAACCCTGAGCCCACTCCGTCTCTCGCCACCGTCCAATGACCCCACTGCGTCGGCTGATAAATTGGAACCTTACACCGTGTTTCGCAATGAGATCTCTTTATCTGATCTCCGTTATACTTCTGAGGACCCCCCTGCGCCGGATTTTTTCTCGTTGGATGTGAATGACGGTGGAGTTTCTGAATTAGAGGCAGCGAAGCCGAAGTGGCAACCTGAGCCGAAGACGCCGACTAACGAAACCGAGCCGAGGATGGAGAGCGTCTGGTTTAGAGGGAATAGTAGGTTTAAGAGCCCTATGCTTCAGTTGCATAAAGGTGATACATTGAATTAAATTTAATGAATTGCACATTTAAAAATTTAATTTTTGAGTGATTGTACCTGGGTTTGCTTGGCTTGTCTGTTAGCGTATAGAAGTTTGATTTTTTTTTTTATTTATTTTTTTACGAATTTTGTAGTTGAATTGTTTCTACTATTTTGAAATATATGGTTCGTAATTTTTTGGAAAAAAAAAATGGATTTCACCATTATGCTTGAGTAGTTGTATGGTATTTTCATCCAATAAAAGCAAAATTCGATTAATCCTTTGTACAAATTTTATGAATAAATTTATAGTAAGTCTATTATAATTGTATGGTTATGTGCTGTTATTAACTTCGAACATTATTTTTACCTGTTTGTATTTGTATATGACAGAGATAGTGGATTTTTGTGATTTTCTATCTCCAACTCCTGAAGAACAAGCTCTTCGCAACAATGCAGTTGAATCTGTATTTGATGTGATTAGATATATATGGCCCAAGTGCAAGGTATGATACAACGCTATCTCTTCCTCTCTGTGTGCACTCCCTCTGATTTTACCGAGGTTCAAAAACTGGCTTAGTTGTCTTACTACTATTGCTTTGTAGCCTGAAGTTTTTGGGTCATTCAGGACTGGGCTTTATCTTCCAACTAGTGATATTGATGTAAGTATGATGATTTTATGGATCTCTCATTGGTGATTTTAGGAAGTTTTTCCTTCATTTATAATTCCTCCATTGTAATGTTGAAAAAGAAGAATCTATGTTGTGAAGCACTAAGATTTTGGAATTTGATTAATTATCTACTAAATTAAGACCTTTGGCTGAATGATTGATTTTAGGTTGTGATTCTAGAATCTGGTATCAAGAACCCACAACCTGGTTTGCAGGCTCTTTCTAGGGCCTTATCACAACGGGGCATGGCCAAAAAGATACAGGTGTTTTCCTTTCACAATTATCTTCTTCTTTTTTTCCAATTTTTATTTTTATTTCTTGAAGATAAATTTTGTAATCAAACGTACTCCTTTTTTTATCAGGTGATTGCAAAGGCCCGTGTGCCAATTGTTAAATTTGTTGAGAAAAAAAGTGGTGTTTCATTTGATATAAGGTTTATTTTCTTACCCTTGGCGTCAGTTGCATCTTAAGCATACTATGCATTTTTCATGTGTGTGATCGGTGTGATTTTGTGGTCTGTTGATATCTTGATTTGAGCGTGCCTGTGCTGTGTCATAAGAATGCTATGTCATGCCTGGGGTCTCTGAGGAGATTGTTGTTTGATGGCCAACTGTGGAAGCTTAGTTTCTGTAAATCAGCTTAGTACAAGAATGTCTTAGTATGCACTAAGAGATTATTGTTAGCAGGAGCTACTTGCCATTACCATGCTATGTATGGCTTGTCACGAAGGAGAGATGGGGACAAGATATTGATGTGTCTCATTTAGGTTTACCTATAGATGCTCACTCATTCCACTAATTGTTCCTTCTTGATTGAACTTGTCGCTTCACTTCCCTCCTTTTAATATCCCCTCTCATTGTTTTCATTATCCCTTGGTCCTTTAGGGTATAAAACTCAAGAGCTCTCTCTCTATAGCGTCTGTACATGAGGAATTCTTTGAATTTAACCTAACTCAAGAAATGGTTTGTTGGTCATTATATGTATAAACTACTTTCTTGGTTATGTAATTTTATTGATGAAGGATCTAATACAAGCTTGCATATGATGCTGAAATTCCCTTGCCAGATTTTTTCATTACACTAGCTTATTTTATTCGGCTTTTCCAATTTAACTTTATGCTATTTTAGTAAAATTAATTATTTTCAAAATTTATACAAAGCATGTAATCCTGTTGTTGGATGCCAAAATCAATCAAACCAATTCCTGTTGATGCCCTGAAATATGATATCAGTAATCAAATACTTTGGACACTTCATATCTGTGATGTTTCCTTTTCCTTTTTCTACCTTTTTATGGTTGTTTCTAAATTATAGTTTGTTATGTATGATAAAAAAAAAGTAAAATCATTTTGGTGAGTGACAAGAAATGGATAGAAACTGTGATCTCTGGTAGGGTGTTTTGACGTTTTTCTAATTTTTCTTCTTTCAAATCGGTGTTGTGGACATGGAAATGTGACAGTATCTTTGCATGTTGGGAACTGTATGTAGTCTACAATTGAGTGGAGGTGCTTATATTCATCGTATATCACAAGTTGTTCTTAGAAATCTATTCATTTTTTCTGTTGTTGGGAATATTGACCAAATTTTCCACCTTGGGTGACAGTTTTGATGTAGAAAATGGACCAAAAGCAGCTGAGTTTATTACGGTTTGTTTCTTACCTGTCTTCATACTTGTCCTCATAAGGGTTGTAATTCGTATTTATAAATATCAGATGAGAGAAAATATTTTGCAACTTTGAATAATGTTACACATCCATATTCTAGTTGGGATTTCATACTTCTCTTAGTTAATGCTTAGTATGTTAAAACTGATAGTTTTACTTGTGTCCAATGCTTTTCTTGAAGTCACTAAAGGATAACACAAATATAAATTTGTACAGTTTTGTGAATTTTTAACTTATTAACCCTCCTATGTTTTTAGAGAGTACTAAGATTTTTGGGGACTTCTTTGGTGAGTTTGCTTGGTGTCTCCACAATCTTACTTTGTATACCATTCTAGGGAGGTTGTCATCAGTTTGAACTGCATGTCAATGCCTTAATTCTTTAGATTGCTGTTTTAATATGCACCTTCTGAATGAATTTAAAGTGTTACAATGAGTATGCATTTTGCTACTGTTTTTGGGGATATGAACGTCTATTTTTGGGTTTTCTGATTTAATGTGCATTTAATTAAAAGTTTATTTGGTATAGCTACTAGATTGAACTCAACATGCTTATTGAATTTATTGGCTAAATGTTATTTTCTTTACATGGTGTTGTATATTGGTTTTATAAATTTGATACAGCGTACTTTATGAATTTTTATCTCTTTACTGTGCGTGTTTTCCCAGGATGTATTATCCAGGTGGCCTCCATTACGTCCATTATGTTTGATCCTGAAAGTTTTTTTACAGCAAAGAGAATTGAATGAGGTTAGAGTTTTTAAATGCCATCAGTTCCTTAAGGCTATCTTTCATTCTAATCTGCCTGATTTTAGGTTTCTTTATATTGTGTAGGTATATTCTGGTGGAATTGGTTCATATGCTCTCCTTACTATGCTGATGGCAGTGTTGAAGGTAAAATTACTTTTGCATCTTTAGTTTCCACTCTCAGATGGCCCCTGTAATCTCACTGCAGCTTTCCCCTCTGATATGTTTTTCTCTTATCATCGTCATTATCTAGCCCAAGGGTTCTGAGTTAGGTTTTCAGTGAGCCATATTTATTTTTGAACATTAGTTTGACATTAAGATTTGGCAGTTGGCCTGTAGTGGCTACGAAAGAAGAATTGTGCTTGAGCTTTATATGGAGTAGTTAATTCCTTGGCAAGACTAAGTGAGCTATATATATTACCGCTTGCAACCCTTCAATTATATCATACCTGAAACCACAACAGAGTTGTTCATATGTGCAGTTTTATCCATCTTTTGGTAATCTAGAATGAACTACAATATGGTTCCTTGTGACTCGAAATTGTGTTGATGAACAATCAGGTCCACCGTTTGTAAATAGTTAGGTACTTAAATGCTCCTGTGGACAGTTTCGAGGTCAATTATGATGAAAATGATGTTACGAAAAGGTCCTACCTATGGAAGGTAGTAGGTTCATTCCAGTGCAATTGTGACACAATAAAGCAGCTTGTCAGTGAAAAGGTTGGGGTTGGGTGAAGATTTAGAACTTATTGCATGAAATTTTGAAATAAATCATAAAAATCCGTCATTCTCTTAACCTATATACTGGATGCAATCTTTTGAATGATACTATTCTAAATTTCAACAATAAATATTGTTGCTGATTTTTATTTTATTTTTTTTATGTAGTTATTTTAGCAATTGCTGTAGATAGTGTTCTGTAGTCATTAATCCAGTCTGCTTAAGAGTTCCCAGACCCAATTCACATTGTTTGATAGACTTATTCTCTTAGCGATCCAAGTAACTGTTCAATATGCATCTGAATGATGCATTTTTTCAAATGATTAATGATTAGAACGCATTTATGGTGCAGTCTCTCTACGAGTTTCAAGCTTCTCCAGAACATAATCTGGGAGTCCTTTTGGTATGTGCCCAGAAACTATGATGTGCATCTATATACATATTTCTTCTTGTTACTTGCATTTGTAAGTCAACTAAATGAAGCCTTAATCCCTACTAGTGAGGTTGGGGTTGTCCATTTCACTTGAAAATGCTACAAACGAATAATGGAACATGAAATACGTGAAAGGTGGTTTGTGAGACATAATTGCTGTAATTGTAATCTTAGATGTATGAACATATGTTTCAGGATCTAGATTAATTTGAATTTTACATGCTTACCAATGTTTTTGTTTTTAATTTTTTTATTGAAAAAAAGGTACACTTCTTTGACTTTTATGGTCGCAAATTGAACACCACCAATGTTGGTGTATCTTGCAAAGGGACTGGCACCTTCTTCAAGAAGAGTAGCAAAGGGTAAAAAGAATGAAAAATGCATTCGCTATAAAGAAGTTTTTACCTTTTCATTCCAAAACTTAATATGTTACTGATTATATACTTATCCTTTGTCTTTCTCTTGGTTTCTTGTAGGTTTACTAACAAGGGACGACCTTTTCTCATCTCCATTGAGGACCCACAGGTTGACTTTCAGATATTTGCTTCTTTATTGTTTAGGCCAGCTTGGTAAACAAAAGGAGGATTTTTTATTAAATCAACATCTTTGCTTTTCTTAATTTGACTTCTACTTTTAATAATGGCTTAGCTATTTTTTTTTGAGGCATTATACTAAATTCCGAAACTTGGTCCACCTCCAATCAATTTGCAAGTTACTAAAAAATTAAAGAGTATGTATTGTAGTTTGTGCATTGCTTGTTTGATTTCAGTAGCACACTGTATCCGCACTAGAATGTATTGAACATTGCTCCTGCTTTCTTTGTTATTGACTACTACTGCTATATTTATGATGAAATAGGCTCCAGATAATGACATTGGGAAGAACTCCTTTAATTATTTCCAGGTTTGTTGAAAAAAAAATTTGTTTCACTTGTGTTGTTTATGCAGTGTGCTTGAGATCAATCCTGTTTCTACTCTTCTGCAGATTAAATCAGCTTTTGCAATGGCATTTACAACCTTGACAAATCCAAAGACCATCTTGAGCTTAGGGCCCAACAGAAGCATTCTTGGTACTATAATTAGGCCTGACCCAGTCTTGCTGGAGCGCAAAGGAGGATCTAATGGTGAGGTGACTTTTAACAGTTTACTTCCTGGAGCTGGGGAGCCATTACAGACACTATATGGAGATCATCAGGAGATATTGTGCAATTGGCAGTCAGATAATTACGAGTGTTTTCCTCGTGGAAATGGTAGTGCAGAGTCTTCTGGTAAGAAGAGGAAACCTTCTTCTAAAGAGAAATCTAGTAAGAAGAAATTGAAAGAAACTGGAGAGGTTGAGAGGCATGAAGAAAGTGGCTCAAAGAAAGACAAGAGTGGAAAGAAGAAACGCTGGAGACTTAACCGTGATCATGCCAATGGTTTTAGCTGATAATATTGGTGGGACATCAATCATCTCCATCCAATCTGGTTATATGTTTTTCTACACCTTATATTCATCAAGTTTGCCACAGTGGTTTTTCTTGATGCATGTGGTAACTTTGCCAAAAAAATTCAAGCGGAGATGAAAAAGGAGAATGTGGTACAGCTTCTGGTGGGATGTGAGCACTGCCATCCTTGCTGCTACAGGGAAGTGGTTTACTCTTGTGGTCCGACTTGACATGATTTATATGAAGCTGCACTGAAGAGATGGAGTTAGTCTTTTTAACTGAACACATTCTTGACAAGAGATAAAACATTTATTGTCTGATCGATGTAAACAGACATTTTCAGATATAAAGAGTGTCTGAATTGTCTTGATGATTATGGCTATTTAAAGAGTCAAGCACATATAAAAGCTTAACCACCATGTATATACCTGCTGGTTAACTCTAGTGGCCCCCTTGGTGAAATTTTAAAATTCTCTATCAATTATCCGTCTATGGTGGTAATGTTCTCTGAATTTGATTAGCTGCCACGCAAAAAAAAAAAATCACTGTGGACTGTGCAGGAGACTGCAATTACATCTTCCTGCGGTGCCTGCACAACCAAATAATTAAAGCATGATATATGAATGACAATATTCAGCTTTTCTTTCAAAGCCAATTTTTGCAGTGTACGTATTTCATTGAAGAAGAAGGCGGCATGAGAAAATTCTTAATGCCAAGGCCATAAAGAAATCATGTTAAAGATGGAAACATGAAGTGATAACCCACAGGACTGAAGTTAACGAGACTTGGTATATTTTGAAGTAACAATGTCTCAAAACCACGCAACATGATATCTTTGCACTCTTTGAAGTTGTCATCTCCATCCAGTTTCACGCAATCCTCGATGAATAGACGGGTCAATTTCAGAAGATTTTGAGCTATGGTAACATGAAAAGAGACTATTTAATTTTCGGCACCCTTCGACTTGAAATCCTGAGAGATTAGCAAAAGCTTGGCGATGGGAGATGATCCTTTAATGAGGTTTGGTCCTCTTTCATCGCCTTCAACAATGATTTGCTCTCATCATTAGTTGAAGCTCCCACTAAATGTTTTTAAAATTGATCTTGCCCATACTATTGCACGCATTCAAGACAATTTTATAAAATATTCAATTTTTTTCTTCTTTTTCCATTGGTAGTCATTCTCTCTTTTCATGAAACTAGCTTTCTTTTTCCATAATTTTTCCGTTATACCACACGAGTACGTAAATGGAAATAACGAAAAGAAAAAAGAAAATGAGAAGCAGTACAAGTATACTTCATAAATTTCTTCATAACAAGAAAAGGCAATGCAAAAGTTAATTTAACTACTAGTATCTACTAGTATGAAAGTTGCTGTTGTATGCTAAATCAGCGAGATCAAAAAATAACTTATTATATATCTCCCTTATTTCATTATTGCAACCATCCTTATAAATATTTCATATGGTACATAATCACAAGCACAATAACCAGAGAGGAAAAGAATTTAAAGATACTACTCTGAAAATGAATCAACATTTGATCACTCACAGCTACTGGAACAAATAGACCCATAAAACCTAATTGCAGATTTGTAACTTCAACATCGGAAAAGAATGTATCGGGCAAAATTGATGAATTTATTTGCGCCTGAAAGTGACTGTTGCAAAGAACACACCCCCAAATCGAACTAAAATTAAACACCAACCAAGCTGACTGCTGGTATACATACATACTGATATACGTTACTCATGATCTGATTCTGTTGCTAAAACCTAAGACAAGTTTCTCTCACGCATAAAAGATTCTATCTTCTCAACATCTTCTGGAGTATCAACACCGTGGGCTTCGTGGTCAACCTTTATCACCTGCATACGTAGATGTTGTTAAATTTTTCGGTCCTGCATTTCAAGAAGCAAATACCCGAACATTGTGATTTATTCCCACAATGCAGTATTTCAACAACACATGAATATAAATTTTCATTCAAAAGATTCTATGGCAAATTCCAGCTTCTAAAATGCAGTAACCAGAAAGGTTATAATAATATAGAAGAAAGACTAAAACATATGTGGTCACAGATATAAAATATATATAGATATATATATATATAGTTGAGATCAGAAAAAGAATATATTCCCATGACAAGCCAAAAACTTACAACAGGTTCAAGCAAGTGTTGCAATGAAAAAATTACGTAAATCATTCAACGAAAAGAACATGGTAAAATAAGTTTGCTATACCTTCATCTTATACCCATTCTCAAGGACTTTCAGCTGTTCTAGATCCTCTTCTAGTTGAAGGAGAGTAGGTTGAAGGCCTGGATATATCTTCAGAAAGTTTGAATCATAGCTCTGGCCCAAGAAATAAAGCACAGCACTATAAGTTCACATTTAAAAAAGAAAGTCTTTTTATTTCTTTCAAAAACTTGTAAGAAAAAATAAGGTGAGCAGTTTCAGCACCTGAATTCCAAGATGAAGCAAATATGGAAATTGGGGATTGACCTTCCCTGACCTGTATCAAAAAGCAGTCAAGTTCATCAACCAGTCCAAGAAGCTTCTGGAAATAGTAGTGTAACAATAAAAAAAACACCCTGGATATGTATGCATGGATATTAGATATCATATCAATATATAGACTCACTTGTTATATGGAATCAATCCCCTTGAAAAATAAATAGCATAACCATGATTATCCACAACGCATTTCACTCGATTTGGATCAAATGCATCTTCAGGTTTTAAAGATGTGACAGCAGTGCTGAACACCGCATCTGGGGCTGCCTGCAGCAAAATTAGTAAATTTTAACGTGGACTTGAGGTATAAAATATCATATGAGAATATCATCATAAAACAATAAAAAGATTAAACCATAATTTGCAACACATAAAAATCATGCTCACTCCACCTATTTTAAGATTTCAAAATAAGCTCAAAGGGTACTTGGTGTAGTTCAAAAATAAAAAGACTACAAAATTTGAATTTCATTAATATTAGTCAATGAAGCAGCAGTCACATGTCATGACGCATATGCATTGCATGATAAAAAGTGCACCTGCAGAGCCTTCACAACACCATCTATTATCTCTGGTTCAATAAGAGGCTCATCCCCCTGAATATTGACAACAAGGTCATACTTCTTCTCCAGCTTTTGTAGTGCTTCGTTGCATCGTTCAGTACCTACAAGTTAAGAAAAGAATGTCAGCAAATAAAATTATAATATCAAAATTTGCAGTAACTTCTTACCATTTCGACAAGACTCTGAAGTCATTATCACATCAGCGCCAAATCCTCGACAGCATTCTGCAATCTTCTCATCATCCGTTGCCACAACTAGACCATGAAGAAGCAAAGAATAAGACATTAGAATCACGAACCTCAGGCAAAAGAATAATAGAGACATGAAAAATAAATAAATAAATAAATAAAAAATCTAGGATACCAGAAACTTGGAAATACTGGCTAAAGAAGTTTCATGTCAACAGATCTCAATATCTCCCTTCAGTAAAGTCCATCTTTTATATTCTCAACTTTGTTCATGCCATATCCACAAGAAATTTTAAGCAAAGCTGAGTAACACGTGCCTTTAAAATAAGAACGCCAACAAGCTAGAATGATATTTTTTCACCAAAATCATTGATGGGGATCACTATACTACTAAGGCCAAAGGCACTATTCAACATGCTTTCACATGTAGATGCATCACAACAGAACCATGTCTAACTAATGCAAGACCAGCATTTGAGCTCTAAACCAGAAATGAACTCAAAAACACCATCTTTGAGAATATTCTGCCGTTGTGGCTGGAAGTTAATAACCAGATTAAAGGACAACCTGTTAAGGATTTCAAGTTGATTTAGACAAAGTTACAAGAGGCAAACATTTCTAGCCCTGCCATCAATAATGCTAACAAAAAGCTCATATGTGCAACATACCCAGGTGATCCAGTGTAGTTGCCAATTTGGACCTTTCCCATGTTCTCTGCAGAACACCAACTAGAATAGTGAGTCAAACAATTAAAGATGCATTACATCCTGAGACAACATGATCAACTACAGCTTGAGAAAAAGGGAAAAAAAAAGACATGTAAGAGGGGAAAAAAAGAATAATATTTCGATAGAGATCCAGGTTCTTTTATTTCTACTTTTCAAATATCTATAGCAAGAGATGTGAAGAAATCTGAAACTATTATGTCAAAGATTATTTTCATATTAATCTGACTACTTGTTAATCCTACTTTTCATTCATTCACCTTCAACAGAGGAGTGTACAACATCTGATTTGGTTTCAGTTCTTTTCAATGCTGAAACATTAAAGTTGAAAACGAAGCCAAATGACATTATGATAGCACAAGCAGAAGCAAACCAAATACTTTCAGATTCATTGTCATTTTGGGATAAATATGCATTATCTATGTTCAAGACAAGAGAAGCCACCAATCACTAAAATTTGACTAGAGAATTCCATTAAATTTTGATCTCCATCGAATAAAATCATGCACGCGATTCCATCATTAACATATTCAATAAAACTAGGCTAAATGATTAATAGATTAGCCTGATCACCCCTACTTAATCAGCATCATAAGTCGAAAACCAAAGGTTTTTGGTCAGAATATTATAGTTTGGCGGCATGTCTTACTTCAATTAGCAGAAGCATGAACTTCTATCATGTACCCCCCTTACCTTTGCAATTGTAACATTTATGTACCTCAAGCTTTACACATATGTAGTTCAGTTCATTTTACAAATAAAAACTTATTCTTACCACATTTCTTTTAACACAGAAATGTTACTTCACTTCTTCATAATGAACTACAAAGAGTTGATAACTGCAGATTTTGAAGACGAAAAAGAAAAAGAAAAACATTTAATTAACATTAAAGATATAACAAAAATGGATCAGAAAGGCAACTGGCACCTGGATCATGGGTTTGCCAAGGATATTAACAAGGGGTTTACCCTCGAACCGAGAAGAAGCGTATCGGGCGGGTATGATGCCCACAACCCGGCTCCGAAACTTATTGGATCTACCTAGATAGGCACGTGCACCGACTGCTACAGCAATTGCTGCTCCGGCTACAATACCGTGCACGATCCATGACTTAGTAGATGAAGATTCTGATGGTGAACAGATCGATTTCGGGCACATCTTGACCTCTCTTTGTGCCGATTTGAAGTTTGACCGTTGTGATTTTCACTATTTTTTTTTTTTTCCTTCTGTCTGACCTTCTCCCTTTTTTTAGAATTATATTTATGGTCCAAACTTAATTCGGCCAAAATACCAATCGTACCCTTTTTACCCTTCTCTTTTTTTTCCTTTTTTTTTTTAATAAAAGGAGCATTACCTTTTTTTTAGACAAAAATAGTAAATATAAAATTATAACCTAATCATATTAATAAAATAATTTTGTATAAGCATTTAAACTGAATTTTAATTACGATGATTGGAGTGATTAAATAAAACAAATGCTACATTATATTCAACAAATATGAGTTAATACTATATTTTGTGAAGTTCATTTTCTATTATCATTGTATTAATTTTGGATTAGTTAATGCATGTTAGAATTTAAGAATTATAATTAGACCAATTTTATTTCACATTAAATATGATATGCTGGTTTTTTTACACAAAAATAATCTTTAATATATCGGATAAGAGAAAGAATAGTGTATTCTCTACATTTTTCATCTCTCATCAATATTTTTTGTCGCCTCTTAAATTTTTTTTGCTGTTCTTTAATATTTTTACCCTTTAACATTTTTTTCACCCTTCAACGTTTTTTGTCAAGATATCTAGTCTTGATTATATTTTCAATAGAATTCGTTGAGATATTCAATATGCATATGCATTTTCAAAATAGATGTACATACTAGATATCTAGACGAATTTCATCGAATCTCAATTAAATTCAATATTCTCTATAAAATTCATCGAGATATCAAGTATGCATATACATTTTGAATATCTCGATAAAATTTATCGAGATATCTAGTATGCATTTTCAGAATAGATGTGTATTCTGGATATCTCGATAAAATTCATCGAGAATATAATCGAGTCTTGATAAAATTCATTGATATATCCACAAGACATTTTCATAATTCTATTGAATTCTTTTAGTCTTGATGAAATTCATCAAGGTTGTGAATTTAATTAAGGGGCGAGGAAATTTTATTGAGGTTAACAAAAACTAGAAGTTCTTTAACCCTCGACAAAGTTTCATCGCCACTCAATAAAGTTAAAACGTTGCCCCTCGAAGTTTTAACTTCTGTCTTCTTCAATTTCAATAACACAAAATAAAAAATTACATAGCTTATTACCAACAATATATAATAAACTACACACTATTTACACATTTTACTGAATTCAAATGCTTCGAATCTCATATTTTATAAATAAGTTCAAGAAAACATACTAATTATGCTGATAAACGTACGTTGCAGAATTCTCTTGTTGTTTACACTATTTAAAAAATGTAAATTTTGATGAAATTTATCAGAGTAAGATGCGAAATGAAAATTTTATTTAAGGTTAAAAGGCGATGAAACTAATTCTTTTGTTTGAGTGAGAAATGGGTAAGTAGGGTAAAATGAGTATGAATAGTATATTTTGACTATAAATATTAGATGAATTTAAGTTTGGCCATATATATAATTGGGCCAAAAAAATTACACCATTTTTATAATAAAAAAGAAAAAAACCTTTCTTCCACGAATAAGAAAACGACAAACCTTTTTTGTGGGTTGGTTGAGCCAAACGACTTTTTGAGCTTTATACAGATTTAGAGGCAAAGAGTCCGATCACGTCTACACCCTAACTTATTTGGGCTCTTGGCCCAAAATCTATTGTTACGATAGAATGGTTCAAATTAGATCGCATGTTTCGTATTTTTAATTTTCCTAATACACTTGCATCGTCTCACTGAGACTCTCTTTTTTAACGTCATTTCAATTATATTTATAATGTAGCTGTATTATATCAGTTATTCACCATCTTTGAATTTAATAAAAGTAAAAATTTATAAGTTAGACAATATAGTTGGCTGGCACTTGTGTTGTGCACAATAATGATTCGACGGGCTAAAAATTCAAAGTATCAAATTCCCTTGACCAACTGAACCTCTGTTTTGAAGAGAAGAATAGATAGTGAGTCGATGGAGAAGTACATAAACTCATCGAGCAAGCTAGTCACAAACGACCCAAAACTCTTCCCCACCACACAGTGCCACGCTTGTTCGTACTCTAAATCAAACTCTTGCAACCGATACAAACCAGAAAAAGACCTAAATACAGTTGAGTTTATTATTAAAGAAGAAGAAGAGAGAAAAATGTTACCTTTTTTAGGACTAGAGTGAGGTGTGTAGGGTTGGGGTGTGGGGCTTTGGGAGCTAAATCAACAAGTGATCTGTTTAACGCAAAGTATGTTGTTGCATTGGTCGGCATATTTGATGATTTCAACCGCACGTTCAGGCTGATTGAGGGGGCAGCCAAATTGACTTCCTCCATTGCAGAACTCTCATGTGGCGGTCTACTCTTAGAAAGATGCTTCATTTCTTCTTTGCATTCTTGTCGCGGGTTCTCCATAAAAGAGAATAAATGAAAGCACACAGGCATTGAAAGTAGGAATTGAGAGAGTTGTTAAAGAAGAAGACCATTGAATGAGAATATTTAGAGGTTCATTCCATTGATATTAGACTAGTTGCTGGCTTGCTATGTCATGACTTCTTTTCACAATCTAACCAGATTCTTACTAGTGTATTAAAATAGTTTCTAGAGACATTCTGATTGGGTGGTTATATTATGAGGTTCAAGGATTTACTAGTTTTAACTTTATGAGTACAAATACCGAAACATAGAAAGCATTGAAATAGTATGACAAAGGAAATGTTTCGATTTTTTTTGACCGACTCTTGTCATTTATTGTGCTACTTTTTTCTACTTGCCATTAAAATTCTACAATGTGCTTAAACTTGGTGTTTTATAATTGGTTGACGCATCCTTTGTTATAGCTAAAGTGATTATAAAATAACAAAACAGAACTAGAATAAAGGGTGTGATAAACCTACTTTTTTTTTAGATAAAATTTAAATTCATGTGACACTTACTATCGCATTGAACTAGTAAGTCAACTTAAACAAGTTTTTGTACGCAGTAAATATAAGTAAGTAAACAAATAATAAATAAAAGTAAACAAGTAATGAACAAAAATTAGAAACAAGCATAGATCGTCTAACAACACATTTAAGCGTATACACAACAAGCAAGCAAGTAACATATAAACAAGTAATGAGCAAACAAATATTGAACAATTAAATATCACAACATATAAAATAAGTAAGATTGGACAATCAACACAAGTACTTATTTTATTATAATCTAAAGATAGAAGAGTATACAACAAATCTTCATTGCTGTCTCCCCAATTTATGATCATATACTCATTAATTTAGCTTTAAAAGAACAAATAAAGGAGACCTTTGCACGGGACATGTGAAAATATGTACCACAGCCAAAGAGCACCGATTCGCGGAAGTTGGGATTGTTCTCTGTTAACCTATTAAAACAACCGTCCAATTCTTAAATATATTAATTAGTACCTGATTTACACACTGGATGCCAATCTGTTTCATGCATTTAAACAAACATATACATACAGGTACGAAAGAAACCAATTTTCTTCCTGTTGCTTGCCTGAACACCAAAATCATAATTACCGTGGTTGAAACTAAAATTAGAAGTTATGGGAGTAAGAGATAAGAGGTTATTACGTGGTTTGTATATTAAAAACATTAGGTAACATAACGTTAGATGTTTACGCGTGTATGTAATTTTGACTTGTTTATGAATAATAAGATACTTTAATATAAAAATAAAAAATAAAACTATTTAATAAATAAATTTAGTTTTTTTTTTTTATTTTAACGAGTAAATTATTTTTCATCGTATTTATGTTGATAATTGTTTTATGTAAACGTGGCAATATTTACTTGCCACCTGTACAAACGGCAGAATATCCATCCATCAGAGGAAATCGCATCATCATCCACACCACTTAACTAAAATCCAAATAAACTCCACGCGCACACTCACACCACAAACACCACAAGTCTCTTTAGGTCTCCATTTTTTCTGTTGATAGTTACGATCCTCTGCTCCGATGGCCACCGTGCTCGAGTGCGTCGCCGTTCCTCGCGCTTCGCCTTCTCCGGCTTTTTCGCCTGTTAAACTTTCTTCTTCTTCAGTTTCTTCGGTCTCTAGTCATCGGGGATTTGCCGATTTCAAGGGTCTCAAGGTCAGACCGACTCGCTCGTTTGGATCGATGAGGCAGAGTTCGAGCTCGAGCTTGAGACTCCGTCGCGGTGGAAGAATTGTGTGTGAAGCTCAAGAAACCGCCGTTGATGGTGAGGATCGAAATCTTTAAGCATCATTTTGCTCATCAGTTCAATTTCTTATTTTGGATTACGCTTTTGGTCGTGTAGTTCAGAAATGAAATGCTTTGCATTTTTCTTTCATTTATGACTGAAAACACTGAAATTAAAAATAGTTAGAAGGTGAACTCACCGCTGTTGCTTTAATTTTGAATGATTTTTCAGTACTACTGTAACACAGATTTTGTAGGAATCTTTAGATTATGAGAGCACTATAAACGATTGTAAATTGAGCAACGAGTTGTCTGTGATGATATTTGAATAAAACTGTTTAATACAAAAGCATTCGATTACACTTCTAAGCTCTTTATGAAAAATCCATCTCAAGTGCTTCCTTAAAAAGCATTTCAAGAGCTTTTCTGGCCGAAAAATTTCTTTTGATCCAAAAAAAGCATTTGCCCTACTATAGCCGAACACTACAAGTAAATATACGTATGCTTTTGTGAACTTGAAGTTGAAGGCGCTCATGGGCAGTGCCAAAAGCCCCTCTAAACACATTATTAGTACGCAATCAGCTTAAGGTATGTTTTCCTAGGTTCTTTTTTCATCTGTGTGTGCAGTCACACAACAATATGAGAAGCATTTTCTTAATTAGTATAAGTCAATCTGTTCTGTTTTCTTGAAATTTGCAGTTCCTGGAGTGACTGAGGCAACATGGCAGTCACTTGTTCTTGATTCTGAATCCCCTGTTCTGGTTGAATTCTGGGCTCCATGGTGTGGGCCCTGCCAGATGATCCACCCTATAATTGATGAGTTATCCAAACAATATACTGGGAAGCTCAAATGCTACAAAGTTAATACCGACGAGAGCCCTAATATTGCTACTAAATACGGAATTAGGAGCATCCCAACTGTCATAATATTTAAGAATGGCGAGAAGAAAGATGCAGTAATTGGTGCTGTTCCTAAATCCACTTTGACCACCAGCATAGAGAAATTCTTGTAGACATGGTAAGCGAAGGATACCTTTGCTGGAAAGAAGCTCTTTGTGGCATTTGTTTCTTTGCCTTGTTGCCTCCAATGCCTTGGGTTAAAGATACTTTTCTCTCGCAATAAATTATTATCTGCCCTTGTATAGTTATGAGATGCAACTGTATTTTCTGTTTCCTTTAGTAACGTTAGTTGCCTATAAAATTCTTACTTCTATGAGTGTTTCAATGGAAGTGTGTTTATTCTATATGTGGATGAATGTATACTCATTGGCATTTCATTCTTTATTTTCTTTGATGATGTTGGTTAGCGAGTGGCAGTTTTAGTCTCTGGGTATAATGATTTGGTTTAGCCAAATTATGTCAATGCTGCTTGTGTGGCAGGTTGCATTTAGAAAGGATACATTGCCAAAAGAAATTCTCCATTGTTGTTGGAATTCAACAGGCTTTGTGAATTTTAGCACAGTCACTGTTGATGTGTGTGAGAGGGGGAGTGCGACCGTATAGAACAAATTATCTTTTTACATGTTTTACTTTTTATGCAAAAGAATAGAAAATGATAGTTTCTTATCAGTCAAGTTTACTATTGCATGAAGCCTATTTGTTAGTGGGTTCACTAGATTTAAGACGAGACTACTGTCACAGAGTTAAATTCGAAGTGCACCACCTTACTGACAAGACGAGTCTTGGTTGAACTTTAAAGATGTTAGCATGGGGTAGAAAATAGAGTTTGGCTAGAAAGCAAACTCTAAAGATCTTAGTGTCCCTGAGAAGTCAGGGTGTTAGCTTCATCTATAAATTGAGGGCTTGACATTGCGTTGCTAACATTAAGAGAATAGAGAGTATTGAGATTGATGTGATTTAATACTCAAGTCTAGAGAGAAAATTATAGAGGGAGAAAATCTAGAATTTTGGAGAGCATTCATTAAGTGTTAGTGAGTGGTCTTGTAATCCTTTTTACGTGATTAATAAAAAAGTTAAAGGCAAGAGGCCTTCGTAAATATCATGTTTGTCTTTGTGGTTGTGAATTGTGCTTGTGTTGACTTGTTTGTGCAAGTTATAGGCGGAAAAGTGAGTGCTGGTCAAGGGGGGACTTAACTCATTGTGGGGTTGATCGCTATAAACAAAAAGAGCCCCCCAAGACGTCTTTCTTCTTCTGGAATAGCACCGGCGTCTCGTATGGTGTTTCGAAGGTTGGATGTACCCTGCATCTAATAGTTCATCTAATTGCTTCCACAATTTCGATAACTCTATTGGCGTCATTCTGTAAGGAACTTAAGCAGGTGGTCTCACCTTTTGTTCAAACTTAATATGATGATCTACTGCACGTCGTAGGGGTAACTTTTTGGGCAAGGTTGCATCACATCAGCAAATTCGTCTAGCACAGTCCCATAATCATTAGGCACCTCCTCAACCTGATTTGGCTTGATCTCTAACATGCGTCGTTAAGTAAGACGTTTCTCTTTACTTTAATTCTTTGTTGAATTATTTGACACTCTAAAGTGATGGTCTCATCTTGCCATTTTTCAAGAACTCGTATTGCACAAGTTTTGGTGTTTTGCTCGTAATCAGAAGACTTTTCATGTGTGGCATCACATATGTCATTGCTCCCACAAAGAACTCTAAATCAAGAATGGGTTTGAAGTTTTCAAGTGGAAGGATAGAAAATCTGACTTTCTCCTCCCATGTTATGATCTTTAATGTGTTTATGACTATGCCTCGCATGGTCATATTTGAAAAATTCACAGCTCTCACCGCGCATTGTGTGCCCTCAACTTTCAACCCTATTCACTATATCTCTCGATCTGCGATGAAGTTGTTCATGACACTTATGTCCAACATAGTTCGAACTTTCCTCTCATTGACATATGTCGTCATGTACATAAGCTCTCGATAAGATTCATCAATCCGTAATGCATTACTTCTCTGTTGCTACAATGGGTTCAACTTTGGCACACTTGTTTCGGCCTCATTTGATACCTCTTATTTGGTTGTTGTATTTAGTTTAGCTTTTTTTAGGTACTTTTTTTGGTTCTACGGGGTCCACCACAGATATAACAGCTCAGTTTATATTACTTTTGCGACTTAACTTGGCTGGTTTCTCTTTTCTCCTTTTGGCCCTCGCTCTTAGAGTTTTCAGTCTTTTTTCTTTTTCTTGCTCTCGCTAGCCTTTTTTGGCTCGTTTTGAGGCCCAAGCTTATGGTTAATTAGTTCATCAGCCGCTGCAATTGTAGCAGACAAGTCTCTAACACCTTGCTTTCGTAATTCAATTTGTCCTCAATTCTGTAAACCTGATATAGAATTGAAGAGTTTGTCATCCTTTGACATATTACAGATATTTAGCATTAACGTACTGAATTCTTTCACGTAATCCCGCACAATCTTAGTATGCTTCAATCTCTTCGATTTTTTCTTAGCAAGTTATACTGCATTACTAAGAAGAAATTGAGCCTTCAATTCCCTGTTCTATGCCTCCCATGTTTGGATAGATAGTCTTTGAGTTTCAGCAACCTCAATCAGCTTTGTACGCCACCATAACTTAGTATCACTAGTAAGATGCACGCTAGTTATATTTACTTGTTCCGATTTTAGAATATATGATGTCTTGAAATATTGCTCAATATCTTAATATCTCACAAAAAGCTCTTTTGATCACCATCATCTTGGTCTTAAAGTCTTTTATTTGCCTCTTCAAAGTATTATTCGCAGTAACAAGGTTTTCACCTGTAGTATTTATCCACTCTTGACAATCTTTTTCGAAACTTTCATAAAGCCTATTTAGATCTACCATCTCGCCTTTTAATGACATAATATCTGAGGTTATGGCTTCTATCTGATCAGCCAATGTATAGGTATTGGGTGCAATCACCCCAATAGCTCTCTCTAAGCGATCTAATCGATCTTTGAAGATATCTCCCTCCATTATATGTGTTGTTCATCATGAGTATGCGTGGCTTTACCCTAAATTATGCTTTTCAGTTTAACGCGGCTCAGATACCAACTGTCAGAGAATTCTTTTTGTTTATAGTGGCTAACCATGCGATTCGTCAAGTCCATTTTGATCAACACTCACTTTTTTACCTATATCCTGCACAAGCAAGCCAACGCAAACACAAACAACAACTATAAAGACAAAACACAACATATACGAAGGTCTCGTACTCTCAATCTTTTTATGAATTACTTAAAAAGTATTACAAGACTACTCATTAATTTTTGGTAAATGCTTTCTAAAATTTTAAATTCTTTCTAGATAAATGTTATATCTCAACATTTCAATACTCTCTCTATTCTCATGATGTTGCCAATACAATACCTATCCTTCAATTTATAGATGAAGCCAACACCCTTGACTTTGATGTTGGCAACACAATGTCAAGTTCTCAATTTATAGATAAAGCCAACACCCTTGACTTCCTAGGGACACTAAGATCTTTAGAGTTTGTTTTCTAATCAAACGCTATTTTTTACTCATGTTAGCATTCTTAGAGTTCGATCAAGACTCGTCTTGTTAGCAAAGTGGTGCATATTGAATTTAACTCTGTGACAAACCACCCCACTTGAAGAGTCCAACTTCTTCATTGGATCAGAAAGGTAGTCATTTACTTGTTTTTTAAATTGCCACAACATGATGTCTCGCTCCCAACTTGTATCCGCTGATCTTCCCCTTTTCCATTGAACCAAATAGTATATTCTTTGGTTCTTCTTACTCTGTCTTATTGTCTGATAATTAAGGATTTTCTTGACCTCTTTATCAAACTGCTTCCAAATCACTAATGGAGCTTACTTGGTTTATTGTCACTCGACATCGACTAAGTATTTATGAAAGGGTTTCAAATAACTCACATGTATTACTGACAGTTTTATTTTTAATTTCTCATGTAATTTTAGTTTATAAGCAATTTTGTTTGTTCTCTTCACTATTTCGAATGGTCTATCAGACTTTTGCAACATCCTTTGTAAACTATCTTGCTACTAATCTTGTTATTAGGAATGGCAGTGGATCGGATTTGAGATGAATATATCCAAATTCGCATCCGTATTCGCATCCACATCCACATCCACAAAAAAAAAAAAATTGATAACATACCCATATTAAATTCGTAGCGAATTTGATAATTTATTATCAAATCTACTTAAACGAATATTTAATATTTACCAAATTTGAACGAATATTCGTGAATTTTTAGCAAATTTTTAATAGAATTTTTGGCATTAATTTAAAATAAAATACACCCCTCACATAAAATTATAGAAATTTATAAATTACTAATAATAAATAAATTAAAGTTAAGAAACATTCTTTCCTCTCATTTTTTTCTCTTATTTATTTATGTCTTTAATTTTTTATTTATCATCAAACTATACTTTCCCTTACTTTTCTAATTGAATGACTGATCACGTAGTATAATTTAAGTTAAATAAATCTTATAAGTGTGTATATATAAGAGTTTTAATAACTTAAAATTTTTAATTATAATAATGATATTAATTTTAAAATATTGATTTATACAAATTTAAAATTTAAATTTAATGAACAATATTTAATGTTATCAATTCATTATTTTTTATTTATCATTAAATATAGTATGTATCAATAATTTAAATTTTATATCTCTAACTTAAATTAAATAATTTAATTTAAAAGTTTATATATATGTATAGATATAATTTAATAATAAGAGAAAAAATATATATGTATTGTATAGAATGATTATTGTATAATAAAAATATTTAAAAAATTATTAATAATGAAATAGTATAATAGATAAATTAATACAAATAAATATAAACAAAAATATTCACAGATATTCGTTGTGAATATCTATCCGAATCTGTATTTTTTTCAAATTCATTATAGATTTTAAATTTATTTACTAAATTTATTCTAATTTTATTAAAAGTAATACTAAACCTACTCTATAAAAATA
>JAXCLQ010000005.1:16310912-16332263 GCA_035584115.1 Cedrela odorata | reverse complement strand
TCTCTCTCTCTCTCTCTCTCTCTCTCTCTAACTCTTTCGTGTGACTTTTCAATCTATTTGGTTTGGTTCGGTTCACATATCATGATTCTTTTGATTCTGTAGTGTGTCATGAAATAAGGACATCCATTTGTGAAGTCAAGCCATCAGGTATGGTGTTCTATTTTCCTTGTTCAAGGTCTGCAATTAGGTATAGCCAAGAAAATCATTCCCTTTATTTAATAATGAATCGTTTGAAGGAAAGTTCAACTCAAGAGAAGAGATTATGGTTATTACTTGACTTTAATTAATTTCTCTTATTAAAATGCCTTTATTAACACGCATAATTCTTTGCTCTTGCATTGAAAGAATCATGAAATCTTCAAAATTCTCTTTACCAAAGATAAAATAAAAGTTATGAAAGAATTAAAATGCATGGAAAGAAACAAGGATTTCCAAGTCCTTGCCGGTGGGTGCTCCTTATACAAGACGTTATTGAATTTTTCATTTCAAAATTTACCACATGCCTCTTAATGGTACAATAAACAAAAAAAAACACCTTTTTTTGTACCTTAATTAATAAAATCAACAAAAACGTCTAAAAGCAGTTAATGGTTGTTCATTTTTATATTCATAATAATAATAATAATAAGAAGAAGAAGAAGAAGAAGAAGAAGCTTCCCTTTCTAAAGACGTGGGCTGCAGCGGCGACTGGAAGGCTGCATGAGTTAGAGGCTTAAGGTCGAGAAGATGGATAGCCATGCAGAGAAACTGTGGCTCAAATTGGTCCAACAGTGTTGATCTTCGAAACCAGAGACTTGTCTTTTAATCTCTCTTTGGTTGATGGAAGAACATTGCAGCTCTTCAACGTTGTGCCTTGTACTTGGAGGTTTGGGCTGACTTTTTCTTCCCCAAATCAGTTCTCTTAGATAGGTGCATAAATTAAGAGATAGGCTATTATTGTGTTTGTCCTAGAACTGGAATTGTAATACAAATGAGTTTGACTTGGCTCCTTAAAAAACAGTCAGAATAATTGTCTACTTGTGATAAATGTTGCAGTTTTGGTCAGTTATCTGATTATAAATTTGTTAAAAATAGTCCGTATTAGAGGTTAATTTTTTTAGTTAATACCTTAATTAAATTAAATTAAATTAAAATTTTAACTACAATATTATTATTATGTATTTTTTAATATAATATATATATATATTATATAGTCCGAACTTCATTTGAGCTCGGGCCATGATCATTTTGTTTAGATCGGCCCATGCAACCGAACTACAGTTACGGGCCGTTCAGAAGCTTAAAGCTCGCGCTTAAAATTAAATGCCATAACGAAAACAGAAAAATGACATCAACTTTAAACCCTAGTAAAAACCCTCTCAAGAATTGGCATTGGCGCATTTTCTCAAACACTTTCCTCCCAACTGCCACGGCGTCAAAATTCTTATTTACAATCTTGAAAAATAGGCAGAGCTTCACAAAAACAAACACGGAAATCTTTACTAGGACATACAGCGTGGTAAAACCTGTTACGAGAAACAATCTTTTTTCAAGAATCAGTCCTCTCGGTGACCCAGATGTCAGTCTAGTCCCAGTTCTTGATCAGTGGGTTCTTGAAGGCAAAGAGGTTTGTGAACTTGAGCTCAAGCGCATTGTTCGCTATTTACGCACCCGCAAAAGATACAGGCATGCTCTCCAGGTCAGTCTCTTAATTTTCCACTTCGGTAATTGCTAATCAAACTCAAAAGATTATGGTTTTGTTAATAGCTGTATATTAGTTGGTCTTGTAAGCTTTTTTAATGGCGTAGTGAAATGTGATTTTGTAATTTTAAAAAAACTATAGGTTTTTGCAATTGAATCTTGGTTTTAGCTATGGATTTCAGTGAGGGTGTAATTCCACTAATTTTTCAAAGGGTGACGTGAAATTTTGTTAAGACATAAGTCAAATGCTAAGACTGAGGTGGATGGGCTTTTCAAGTATTGTAGGTGCAATGAATTTATTTGAAGGTGGTGGCTCATGGAATATAATGGTGGAAAACTAAGCCCATTGAAATTTACTTTGCAATTTGGTATGCTTGTTATATAACTTCTATATGAAGGTTATAACGAGTTTGTCGTTTATTTGTATTATCAAGGTGGCTGGTAGCATTTGGTATGACACCTTAAAGAAGTTGACTACATGGATTAGTAACTAGACCTTTTGTGGCTAGTGGGTCGAGATTCACCATGCATAAAATGATGTTATGCACCTGCCATTTGGTTGCGTTCCTCTTGTGCACCAACTGCTGAAGGCCTTATCACATCCAAGTTGTGATGGATTCTAGTTTTTCAACAGACCTTGTTACAATTGTTTTGCTGCAATCTTTGTGCACTTGGTTGTTTGTTTTTTTAATCTTCTTAACATGCTTGCGTGCGGTGTGCCCCTAAATTCCTCCTAACCAGGGGAAATGGACAACAACTAATTTACCCTTAATACTTTTTTTGGTTTTAATGGAAGCACTCAAATACTGTTCATATTTTGTTTGCTTGGACTCCAGATCCTGGCACAGTATATGTGGTTCTGTGTAACATGTTTGTTCGTACATTACTGTTGGATTGACTGTGGTGCAGGTTTCTGAATGGATAAGCAGCAATGGTCTCCCATTTTCAGTAGGTGACCGTGCAGTGCAGTTGGATCTGATTGGTAAAGTTCATGGGCTAGAGTCAGCGGAGAGTTACTTCAATAGCTTGACTGACAAAGATAAAGTTGACAAAATTTACGGTGCTCTCCTAAATTGCTATGTCAGAGAAGGCATTGTTGACAAGTCCCTCTCCCATATGCAGAAGATGAAAGAGATGGGTTTTGCTTCGACTGCTCTTGGTTATAATGACCTCATGTGCCTGTACACAAACACTGGCCAACTTGAGAAGATCCCTGGTGTTCTATCGGATATGAAGGAGAATGGTGTCTCCCCTGACAATTTCAGCTATAGAATTTGCTTAAATGCTTATGGGGCAAGATCTGATCTTAGCAGCATGGAGAATACTTTACAAGAGATGGAGAGCCAGCCTCACATCCCCATGGACTGGGTTACTTATTCTACGGTGGCCAATAACTACATTAAAGCAGGTCTTAAAGAGAAAGCAATAATCTATCTGAAAAAATGTGAAGAAAAGGTATCTAAAGATTCACTAGGCTATAATCATTTGATTTCGCACTATGCAAATCTTGGAAGTAAAGATGAGATGCTGAGGTTGTGGAGTATCCAGAAAATCAAGTGTAAGAAGCAAATTAATAGGGATTATATAACCATGCTGGGTTCCTTAGTGAAGATTGGTGACCTTGAAGAAGCTGAAGAATTGTTCAAGGAGTGGGATTCGTCTTGTTACTTTTATGATTTCCGAGTACCAAATATTCTCCTTATTGGGTATTCGCAAAATGGAAAAATTGAATATGCGGAAGCAATGCTGAATGACATAGTCAAAAAAGGGAAGACTCCAACTTCAAATAGTTGGTCTATAGTTGCAGCAGGATATCTTGCTAAGCAGAATATGGAAAAAGCTTTTCAGTGCATGAAAGAAGCTCTGGCTGTTCAGGCGCAGAATAAATTTTGGCGACCTAAACCTTCATTAATTTCTAGCATATTGAGTTGGCTTGGCGATAACGGAGATGTTGAAGAAGCAGAAGCTTTTGTAAGCTCTCTGAAGAGTAAGGTTTCGCAAAATAGGGAAATGTACCATGCCTTGATGAAGGCATATGTGAGAAGTGGGAAAGAAGTGGATGGGCTTTTAGAGAGTATGAAAGCCAATTATCTAGATGAAGATGAGGAAACAAAGATGATACTTGGTTCAAAACAGCGATAGGCTGAATGTTTTCAAAGCTGTCGATGATTTTTCTTCCCTGATTCTGCAATATTGAGTAGCAGTTCATTGCTTGGATAAGATGGGTTATATACCTTTGGAGATGCTTACATTCTGGCAATGTGCAATGTGAATGTGGAGATAGGGTCAAGAGAATGCGTTGCAATTTGATTTCTCAAACTTATGTAAGATTATTGCTTCATCAGATTTTGATATGCTACACAAATTGGAATGATCATTCTTGTTAGGAACATATTGCAGATGCGGCAAAATTTGATGCTTAATTATATTTCCTAATTGAGTTTCTGGTTTTTGTTGAAAAGATATTTAAATTAAAAAAAGAAGGAAAAATGTGAATTCATATTTATTTTAATTAATGTAATATCGTAATTTTGTAAGCAACTTACAATTTGTTATGCGCTAATTGAAGTTACTCACAAGCGTAAGTTCATTCCTGGACCACAACTGGGCTGAAATTCGGACCTAAAATTGGGCTGGTCTTAAATATTTAGGCCCAATTTTAGCTAACCCGTTTCGTTCTCGCCGTAAACAAACATACCAGAAACCGCTAATCATCAATCTCGCTTTCCCCTTCTCCTCCCTCTCTTCTCTCTCAGAAATCAGTATGGCTCGAGATCGAAACGGCACTCACGCTGACAGAAACGACACAGAAGAAGAAGAACGCGAAGTTCTTCTATCTAAGACGAAATCCAAATCAAAATCACGCGAGAGTTCCGATTTGGATTCCGAAGAAGACAGAAAACACGTTAAAAGCGATAAAAGAAAGCGGAAATCGGGAAAACGTCGCCATAGTAGTAGGAGTGATGAGGATTCGGATTCAGAGTATTCTTCGTATTCGTCTGAATATTCGGAGTCGCAGTCTGAATCTGAGTCAGAGTCGGAGAGCGAAGAGGAGAGGAGGAGAAGGAAGAGAAAGGAGCGGAAAAGAAGAGAGAGGGACGAGGAGAGAGAAAGGAAGAGAAGGAAGAAAGAGAAGGAAAAGAAGAGAAAAGAGAAGGAGAGAAGGAAAGAGAAGAAAAAGAAGAAGCAAAAGGAAAGGTCGGGGAGAGGAAAAAAAGGAGCAGTTACCAACTCTTGGGGCAAGTATGGGATTATCAGAGAAACTGATATGTGGTAAGTGAATTATTTGGGCTCATTAATTTTGGGAAATGAGAAAGCAGAAGACTCATATTTGCTTCAAACGAATAAAAATTGCATTTTGTTTTTGCCTTGCTTTTGGTTAATACTCTTTCGTTGGGTTGCTTGGAAAATTTAGAAAGCAAAAAGAAGAATGGAAGAATATAGAACTTTACACTTTACGACTTATATAGAACTTCACATTTCACAAGCTGTGTAGAATGACACTTCAAAACCCATTGTCACCTTGTTTTGGTGGTTTGTAAATTGGAAAAACCCATTGGCATGGAGCCAAGTAATTCCTTGGATTCCATAGTCAAGATTATTTACCCTCTGGAGTGTGAACATAAATGTATGCATTTCCCTCTCTCCGGTCCCTTTTCCTTTTTCTCTTAGTCTTTGTTTGAAAACTGAGATATTGCTTACATTCTTTAAGCATCAGCATGCTGTTTATAGAATGAAAGCACAGAATTCTAGTCCTCAAAACAGTAATTGATTTACTTGGATGCAATAGAGCTTTGTTGGCAATTTTTTTTCCCTGGTCACTGTCTTTTTATTTTATGTTTATAGTGCCAAGTACTGGTATAATTACCTGATTCATGTATATATCAATTTTTTTTTACCTCTCAGTTTATTATTGGGTGTTAGTGCTGTTTTTTAGTCCTAAAAATATTCTGTGTTCTGTAGGAATAAAAGACCTGAGTTCACTGCATGGCTAGCGGAAATAAAACAGGTATTTCATCTTCCTCCGTTCTTTTTCAGCCCATGCTTACTAAATACAATATTCCTTTTATTTTTGTTTATTTTTGAGGTAACTAAAGAAAGGTGTGGATTAGGTCTAGATCTTTAAATCCCTTTTCGTTTTATAGTCATTGTTCTTCCTTTTATTCATGTTTTTTTTTTTTTTTTTTTTTTTTTTGCTTTCAATCCTTTTCTTTTTGGTATTAAATTTAAACTAGCAAAACAGATCCATATTTTTGAAATAGTTTTTTTTTTTTTTTCATTCTAATACTGATCCTATTATTAATACGCCGTGTATGTCGATCAGTTCTCAAGTTGCTGTAGTAGTTTAAAATTTTGGGTATAAGATAATTGTTTCAATGTTTTTATAGGTGAACCTGGAAAGTCTGCCTAACTGGGAAGAGAAGCAAATGTTCAAAGTGTAAGTATACAAACTACTTGTTGATTGCTTTCAGCTGTGCTTCACAGTAAAAGATCATAGAACTGACTTTAGCACTTCTAAATTGAATTTATGATTGGTTTATGGTTTTAATGATTGATCTTAGTCACTTGTGGCCATTTACTAATTTTACAGATTCATGGAGGATCACAACACAGCTACCTTTCCTTCCAAAAAGTAAGGGTCTTTGTCCTTAGTTTTGATGCTTTTTCTTCATTCAGTTTATTGGAAGTTGCTTTCCATATTCTTCTAAACAAGAGTACTAAACCTTTTCATCATGAATGAAAAATTTAAACCTTTAAATTTCCTTAGAAAACGCATTGTTTGTTTCTTGCTTGTATATGTAAGTACATTATCTTTGCCCATAACACTCGTGGGGCATTTGATTTAACAGTTTCTCTATCTAAGTAATCTGTTACTTTTTTGTTTTGACTTATTGTAAAGATTGAAGTTCAAAGATACACATTTGGAGAGTGTATTTTTGATAAGTTGTGTGGTTTTTTCTCATCCTATTGTCAACACAGTAAACAGAATGAACTGTTTAGCTATTGTGAATTAATCTTGGCTTTTGTTTGCGTGGTGGCAGGTACTATAACCTTGATGCTTATCACCAACACAAAATGGAAAAAGAAATGAAGAAGGGTGTCAAAAAGGTCCTGCAAAAAGAACGTACTGTATTTAATGATGAAGAACAGCGTCGGTATGTTATAGTGTTTGCTATACTTCTTATTTATTATGAGATTGAAAGTTATTTGCCGTCCTAGTTTTATTACAGTTTCCACAGACTATTATTATGCCCTTTGATGAAGGAGCAGTTTTAACTTTTTGATGGTCAACTTCAACTGTTGATTTATGCAGTTTTTTCTTGATTATATCCTAGTTATGAGTGGGACTTTTGTTCAACTGGCCCACACGTGTTCATGTTGGCTGTGATTTCACAAATAATTGGAGCATTTCTGATTTGTGAGTCAATAATATGCCAATATTCTCAGTCTTGAATACATTTGGATGTTTGAATATTTTGGTTTATCTGATATCGACGTGCTGCTATGTATTAGACCATTTTTCTTTTAAATGGGCCAATTATCCAATATGCTTTTAGGTTTCACATTATTCTTGTAACAATGTAATTTTGATTCTGAAACTTTATGAGGCTGCTTGTTTGAGCATTTTCTGTTTTCCCTCTTAGTCTCGATGGAGGACATTACTCCTCAGTTACAGTATTGCACAGAAAATGTTATAAATCTGCCTGTGCTGTGAAAGAAAGTGCTAAATTTGATCTTATATATGGGGTTGTGTTTCTTGAACTATAAAGTGTAAAGATGGTATTTGGATGACTACAATCTTTTGTTTTTGGATTCACAACCCCTATGGTCTTAACATAACATTTATCCCTCGATCTTTGCAAAGGGAGGGACAACTAGTATTAACAAAACTCAAGTTTATTTTTAAACATTAACCAAAAAGAAAAATTTAAGCAAGCCATAAAACAGAAGACGGATTTAGAATGCAACCATGATCTGTAAGTATGATCTATTGTACAGACTTTTGGACCTCTCCTTCATGCATTGTTTATAAATTTTGATTTCCCTATTCTTCTCAAGAACAATTGTCTTTGAAATTTATTTTAAGATTGATTTGTTGACCATTCTGTTACAATTGTTACATTCTTTGGTTCTGTAACAAATTTTTTCTCTTTCAGACTCGAACTGCTGCAAGCACGTGAAAAGCAAAAGGAAGAAGAGGTCGAAGCTTTAAAGCGCTCCATGCAGAGTGGAATGGTTAGCATTTGTGTCATCACTCTAATTGTATTTTTTTTTTCCAATCTTCAAAGCCCAGGAAACTTTTGCTTTCTTACCTTTATTAACATTTGAAATTGTTTAGGCACAAGCAATGAAAGAGCAAGCTCAGCTCAGGGAAGAGATGGCTTACCATTTCAAGGTTGGCAACCTTGAGGTGAGGAAATCAAACTTGATCTCTCGTAACAGTATAATTTTCAATAGTTTTGAAGCAAATTACATATGCATTGCCAATTCGTTTTTTTTAGGCTGCAGTTGCCATACAGAGAAGGTTGGACCCAGATGTTGCTATGTAAGATGGGTATCTATATTGTGGAGATTCGACTGCTTACAGTTTGTATTCACACTCTATGTATGAGGTGCATATGGATATCTACCAGTACCAAGACTACTGTGAAATCTTTTCCATCTTGTTTCCTTTGTTAGGGAGATGGCAGATCGACTTTCCTGTTCTACATTTAACCATTTCGAGACTCAGTTTCCCTCTGGTACACTTTTGCTATCACATAGGTGTAGATATTAGACAGATTTCAGCTGCTTCTTTACTACACAATTTTTTTTTTGTCTACACTCCTTTATGCGTAGCAAGAGTAGTTGGCCAACTGGGATGAGATGTTTGGAGAATTGAAATAGCGCAAACTTTTCATATTTCTATTGCCTTTAGTAAATTATTATTTAGTTATATTGTTATACTGTAATCATATTTCGTAGCTGAACCCATGTGGTGGAGCACACTGTCATATCCGATCACTGTTTAGAAACTGACAAGCTGTGCATGAATATGAACAAGAGAAAGTGGTAACACGATGAAAAATGGGACTGAACTACTGAAATTGCAGTCTCCAAGCAAACATCTAGAAAGGGTTATCTCCAGATATGCATTAATAATTGATATTTTAATACTTGTACAGTCACTTGAATAAAGAATGCCTTTGCAAATAAATACAAATCCGGACAGGTCATACTGTTATTTTTGGCTCTTTAAACATAATATCTGAGCTTGGAAGGAGATTTTGAACTTTAAAATGGAGAGAGTGAAAATCTGCTTAAAGAAGAGCCAGTGATAACGATCAACTTGTCTGCTTAAAGAAAATCACTCAACCAATCAACCATCCAAGCACGATCAAATTTCAATGTCTTCGTTCAACTACAGCCGACTAAAAACAACTACAAGCAATGACTTAAAAAATCAAGGTCTAGTGCACATTTTTTTTTCTACAACAGAGTGTATTTGATTGAAAAATCAGTGCAACAGTTGTGTCTTTGAGAGAACTTATCTAAGGCTGCAACAAGCTTTTTGAGAAAAATTTGAATTGGCAATCTTTTGAACCTCTCGGATACTTGAATATTGTCTTGAGAAGCTTCATTTTATCATCTGATGATAAAGGTGGGAAGCAGATGGCCATCCTTTGCAAGACTTGTGCATTTTTCAACAAGAACGCTTCAATGGTCAATTCATAGGGCCATCCTTCAAATCCCTTGATATCAATTTCTTTGAGGCGATGCAACGCACATTTGGGCACAGGCTTTTGTTCTTTCCGTGGCCATTTAATACTTGCGAATTGCACCGTATCCAGAATTTCCAAATGAAATGTAAAAGCGAAGTGTAAGAGATGTAATCAAAGTGCATTAATTTTAAAACTTAACAGTTTTCATTGAATCCAAATAGACCTTCTTCAAGGCTAGAAATTCTAGATTAGGCGAGCACTGAAGAATGTATGACAAAATAGTCAAGCTACCACAATTCCGGAAATCCAGCTCCAAATTAGTCAAACAATTGAACATAGGCAAATTGCTAAAAGATTGCAATCGATCATACAGACCATTTTCAATATCATCACCAATATCTTCAAGTTCTAAATCATTGATGTAGCTCAGATCCTTCAAAAGAAATTACAATAAAATCAAAACTTTTCTATAGCATAACATTCATAACAAAGTAAAAACATATTGTACTCTTGGAAAATTTTCATACAAATAGAAAGGAATAAATTCTAAACTTTTCTGTATGTGTTCGAAAATCGAGCCAATTTGAAGAGTGTCATAATAAGATCATAACAAATTTGGGAAATTTAATGAGAATTGTTGACACATTCTTGAATCGCAAATCTACTTAAATTTCGATCAACAATATCAATCCTAAAGCTAAAATCAAGATATTTAATACAGAATGAATTGAGAAACTTACCCCGACAGTACATCCAGAGAGAGAAAGAGACTTGACATGAGAGAGCCCTTCAAGAAACTCAATTGCACGATTAGCGTAATAATATCCCACACACTTAGAAGGCAAATAAGGATGTGCAAAACGAATGTTTGCTCTATCAGAACTTGCAAATTCATAACAGGATACTCCGCTAAGAAATTATCAAAAACATCAAGGTACTCAAGATTCTCAGCACAAATCACAAAACTGTAATCAACAGAAGAAAATGTGTCCACCAAACTGAATTCTATTTTCAGCCACTTCAGTGTTGAAGAAGACACATGAAATTGAACTTCTCCATGTTTATCCAGCATCTGCCCATCCAAAAACAAATCTTCCAGAACCGGACAACGACTGTACAATCTCCTCGTCAAATCATCATCTTCTTGATTGTAAACGAATATGTGAAGAATTTTCAGGCTCGGAAAACAGACCTGCTAACTATTAATATCAAGCTTGGCATTTGCGTTTAGTTTTAAAACCACAAGCGACGTGCTAGTGTAAACAGCAGCCGGCAACCGAATAGGACCTTTATTAAAATCTACGTAGATATCAAGTTCAACGATGTTTCTCGTGCATGCAGCACGTAACCAAGAATTTATACACGATGAGCCGTACGATTCAAAGCAAGAGCGGGTCAAACTTGTGACCATAGACAAGTTTAAGAGACGAAGAGCATTATTTACGAAGTTGATAAATATGGTTTTCTCATGGGTAGGGTTAAGGTTTGATCTTTTGCTGAGGATGAGGGTTAGGTCGTTGAACTCAAGATGGGAAAAAAAGCCGGTTGTCCAGAAATTGGCCCACCGACGGGAAAGGGCTGTGGTGGCGACGGCGTGTTTGGTGGGTAGCAAAGTTAGGATTTTGTGAAGGATCTCGTCTGGAAGATTGCTGATGATATCTTCGTCTTCATTTTCTTATAAATTTCTTGCCTGTGTTGCTGATTTTGAGAAAACTGCATATTAATTTCTTCGGTGAGTGAGAGGAAGAAACAATAATTAACAGTCTTGGATTCAATCAGTGCTACTTTTGTTGAGGGAGATAAGAAATTGGGTTCATGGTTATAAATTTACACACAACAGCTTGCAGCCGAATAATAGGGTAGGTAGGATTTGAGAATAGTTTACTGAATGAAGCCAGAACAACAGAATGGGTCTTAATGAATCAGGGCCTCAGTTTCTCCTTGGTATATATTTTAATCCCATTCCCCTCAAAATTACCTTTTTAGGCACAACCAAATTATTGGTATTGAATAAATTTAATATCTCAAAATTAAAATATGTTAAATCTACTTTATTTTATTTAAAAATACTTACCAGAGTCGCATATTAAACTATTATTATAATATTAAGTAATTCTATGTTTCTTGGGTGTACATTTTTGTGTGACAATATTATCCCTCGTCACCAAAAAGATCAGAAGATAAAAAGCAAAAAAAAAAAAAAAAAAGTTTACGCTTTTATGTAATGGATGGTGTTTCTCCGCCGTCTGATGGTTCTGGAGATGTGGACCAAACATTTTCCCAGGTGATATACGGTTAACCCACTAGGGAAGGAATATGTAGAATGTACCCACTGGAGCAGAGCTAAATTGACGCTTTCTTCCTACAACATAATGGCTTGTTTAATTTATTTTTAAGCTAGCGGCTTGGCTTGGGTTGGCTTTGGTTGCGGCTCTTTTCAGCCTCTTTAGCATTTAGGAAATTTGTTATTTTAATTCTTTTAAATTTCACTTACAAGGCAAGCCAATCAAATGTTATATAAATGTAAATATTTACAATTATTTATATACAATATAATAATTCAATAATGTTATTATATCAACTTTAAATAAATTATATTTTATATTTTTATTATAAAAATAAAATAAAAATTTACAAGAGTTTATATATATATATAAAAAAAAAAGTAATCACCCAAGTGAGTCGATAGAAGCCAGAGGCAGACTAAAGGGTAGCAGGCAGACAAGGATTCTTTAAAGTGTAATTTATTGACAAAAGAAAAGACAACAGTACATAGTTAAATAAATATTTTTAATATCTTTTGTCTTAAAATCAAAAATCAAAATTATTAAAAATATTCCAAATCTAGAACCCTTCACTTTCACTTTCCTCTCTCTTTTCACACTCCTCCTCCTCCTCCACCTCCTCCTACCTTCTATTCTACTCACCGTACGCTCCTTCTCTCTCTAAAAGTTCTCTTTTTTATCTCTCTCTCTCTCTCTCTCTCACTCATTGCATAATTAATACACATTATTTACTTACAGATACAGATTATAAAGATAACTATAGACAGTTTGTTGTGTCTGTAAAGAAATCATGAGGGGACCTTTGGGAGCAGTGATAGGGAGATATCCATCAAGTGATGGTAGTGTTCCAATGGATGGTGGGATCATAAGGCACAACAGGAAGTGCAGGGATGTTGCATTTCTGGTTATCTTTATCGCATTTTGGGTTGCCATGATTGTTAACTCCAGCTTTGGATTTAACCAAGGAAACCCCCTGAGGTAAAGAAATTTAGCTCTCACCTACTTCATCTACTTGTTCATTTCGTTAATGGGTTCCTTTTGTTTTGGTGAAGGTTGATTCTTTTGTGGCTTTTATGGGTATGTTTTAGTGTCTTTCAGTTGGGTTCCTTCCTTGGCTTTCATATCTGTTACAGCTCCTTTTTTTTTTTTTTTTTTTTGTTCCCCATTTTTGGCACATTATTATTATTATTTTTGGTGTTATATTTTCTTCGCTTAATAGGTACTATTTCTTATGTATGTGTCTCGTTCTTCTTGTGTTCCTTAAGCTTTATTTAAATTTTGCAATTAGTTTCGCATCTTTGTTCTTGTTTTGTTTTTATCAGTTTAGTTGCTGAGAAATAGTGGGAAAAAAATGAGGCAAATTTAAATAAAATAAGGAGTGAAATGAGGACCTCAAATTGTTGTTAATTATATGATATGATTGCAAGTTTGATGGTTTGCATTTTTTACTAGCAAATGAACATAAAGACCAAAGTCACATACAGCGTTGTAACTGTACCTAATCGTAACTCCATTTTGGTGTCAAATTCCTCTGATTCACTATCACATCTTTGCTCTAGAATCCATGAACTTCTGAATACCAATAGAAACAGAAGCTTTCTTTCCATTATTCTGTTATGAACCCTTAATGGAATCAGGTGGTGCTGTTGGTTCAAATGTATGCAGTAGCTATTTTCTTGTTTTACATGTAAATTCACATATATTTTTCTTACTTGCTCTCAGCTTTTCTAGATTGTCTTGGTGTTCCTTTTTAGTTTAGTTCCAAATGTTATTCCACTATTTGTGATTTATTGTGCTATGGCTCGCCAGGCTTATTTATGGGCTGGACTACAAAGGTAATGTATGCGGTGACAGGCATGCGCATCCTAACCTTCGTGAACTGGAACTTAGATATTGGTTAAATCCTAATCAGGTTTATGAAAGTGGTTTGAAGGACAGCCAATTCAAGTTGGCTAATGCTCGGAGTATTTGCTTGTTGGATTGTCCTATCCCAGCAGAGGATTCACTAAACTGGGTCTGTGATTATCCAGAGGGAGAGATTCGTTTATCAACAGAGGACTGGATTGATCGGAATTATGACTATTTTGAATTCCTTACACCAGAAATGCGAAACAGCTCTCTTCAACTTCAGGGTCCTTGTTACCCTGTCATATTTCCTAGTGTCAATGGTAGGTCAAGTGAATTTTGCTTTAGTGTAAATCTCACCGTCATTAACTTATGTAATGTTTTGTGTTTAAAACTTTGATACATTCGTATTAATTCATCTGTATGCTATTTATGTATCGTATCTGTGTTATCTATTCCATGAAAAGAATATGTCCGTCTTTTATGCTTTTGTGCATATATTATGTTATCTTTACATTAAAATGATATTGTATAATTCTTCCCAGTTTATTGGAGCTGCCAATTCATAGCTCGTGCTTCAAATATGTCTTTGAAGCATTGGCAACAGATGGGTGGTGTGAATATCAATGAGGACATTGTGATTGATAAATCAATTCACAGGTCCATCAATTCTCGGTCATCTGTCTTAAAGGTTTGAACTTTTTTTTTTTTTATCCTTTCTTGTAGAATTATCTCAAGAATATGCAAATTGCCCTTTTCATTGTCAACTATCTACATTGTATTTTGTCCTGCGCTGGCAATGTTAACTTTGAGTATTCAAAAATTTAATATTAATCATATATATGTTATTGCAGAGATATATGGCTGATATTGGAAAGTCATGGCCAGTATTGATTATTTGTGGAGGACTCTTGCCATTGTTTCTGTCAGTGATTTGGCTTCTGATGATTCGGCATTTTGTTGCTGCAATGCCGTGGATTACAGTTTCTCTCTTTAATATTCTGATAATATCTGTTACAATGTTTTATTATTTAAAAGGTATGAAGCATATATTTTATTCTTTCTTCTTGTCTGCTGAACCAAAACTTGTGGTTTAATGTTATCAAGAATGTCCCAGATATTTTTACGGATCTTCATGGATATGAAATATTTGACTTTGGCTCCACTCCATAGTGCTAGAGGTCTGAAACTTGTTCATGTTCTACTAAAGAATTTCAGTTTTCTCAAATAGCAGTGGTATAGAGAATCATATAATTGATGAATCTCTACCATTATCACAGGATCATATTTCCTGGCTTCCGATTTATGAAGCTTTTTGAGGGAAACAGACTTTGCATGTTCTTACACATAATGACTATTGAAACTGTAGCATATTAAATCTACAAATTCATATTCTATATTCCATCAAGAAGTCTTTATATGTCTTTCACATGTTCAGACTTTTCATAACTGCAAATGGGTACTATCTTCATCTTGTAATGACTTTTTACAAATTCCATGCTTAAGTTATTTTTTCTTCTGTGGTTTTAGCTGGATGGATTGGAAATGATGGCATATCTCCGATCATTGGTGTGCATGATCCGTACTATCACATATATGGACGGGTGGGTCTCACCACTTCCTGGGTTCTTTATGTTTGGAAGCTCTTTATATACATGTATATATTTCTAATATTGATTAAATGCTTGGTGTATATTTCAGGAGATAACCCATCTTCGTGCTGTCACCATTCTTATGACCTTTATAATGGTTGTTGCCATCCTTACATCAATTGCCATCATCCGCCGCATCCTTATGGCAACATCTGTCCTCAAGGCAAATATCATATCTAGATCAATTATACTAGAGAATATATGGTTTCCAGAAACTGTCTTCAAACTCAAATCCATGAGATCGGTTTCAGTTATTTAATAAAGATACTTTCAAGAGAATACTGATATTGCCACTTATGCCCAGTGCATCCTGGAAAAATCTCCATTCTATTAAAATGAACAATTCCTACCTAAACTAGATTGGCAACCATAATTTTACATGATATTTTAGTCAAGAATTAGGTCCATGTCATCTTATAATGAATAGTTTTCTTACTTGCAATGGTCTTACACCTAAAATTTGTATGCAGGTTGCAGCAAAGGTTATAGGAGAAGTGCAAGCACTCATGTTTTTTCCTATCATACCATATATAATGCTTGCTATTTTTTACATGTTCTGGATATCAGCTGCGCTTCATTTGTTCAGTTCTGGTCAGATAATTCAAAATAATTGCAATTCCAATTGTTGTGCTTATGATCTTGCATCAAAACGGGTGAACTGTGATCGTTGCTGTGGCTGTAGCATCCGTTACACTCCTCATATTGCGATTGCTATCTTCTTCCACCTCTTTGGCTGTTATTGGGCTACACAATTTTTCATTGCAGCCTCGTCAACCGTGATTGCGGGTTCTGTTGCCTCTTATTATTGGGCTCGTGGTGAAACAGCTGTAAGCTACAAACTTTTTTCACACATGAACAAATTAAGTTACTTTTTTTGTTAAAAAAAATATCTTCATTCTTTCCTTTTTTTTATTGTTTATTTCCCAATGCAGCCAGAGATTCCATTACTTCCAGTTGTTTCCTCTATGAAGAGGCTTGTGCGATACAGTCTTGGTTCTGTGGCCCTTGGCTCCCTGATTGTATCATTTGTAGAATCAATTCGCTTCATACTTGAGTCTTTTCGTCGCAAGATGAAAGTTTCTAGTACTACACCTGATAGTTGGTATGGAAAGGCAACATTTTACTCTTCTCAGGGTTGTCTGAGGTGTGTTGAGTGGACCGTGAAATCTGTAAACCACAATGCCTATATAATGGTAACGTTGGGAAAATTAGTCGCAAGCAACTTTGTCTTTATTGTTGCTGCCTGCTTGTTTTCATTTGAGTTCATTAGTATTACTTTTGGATTAGACCTTTCCACAATTGATGCTCAGAAAGCTCTATGTGTATCTTTTCTTTTATTATTTGTAGGTCCATCTGTTGGTTTCCTTACTGTTTGCCTGTAATTCTTGCAGATTGCTATAACAGGAAAAAGCTTCTGTAGGGCTTCTGCTATTGCCACAGAATTGATCATCAATAACATTCTTCGTATAGGAAGGGTGAATGTGATTGGAGACGTTATTCTATTTCTTGGAAAATTGTGTGTCAGCCTCTCAAGTGCACTATTTGCTTTTCTCATGTTGGATACCCACAAATACAGATCTGCTCATAACAAGATATCCTCTCCGTTGTTTCCCGTGCTGGTATGTTTTCTGTGATTCAAGTATAAATGAGATGTATTCTTATTTAATTTGTTTTTCAAATATCAATCAAGAAAAGCATGTTGATGAATGACTGGCAGATTCATTAAAGAATGAATGTACTAAGAATAGAGAGCTAACTCGTTAGAATCTCATAACTCTATTATTGAAATTGTCTGCTTTGATATTTGTTTGTGCAGGTTTGCTGGGGTCTTGGTTATGTGGTTGCAACTCTGTTCTTTGCAGTGGTGGAGATGTCAGTTGATACTATCATACTTTCATTCTGCCAGGACTCTGAAGAGCATGAAGGGACTGCTCATTATGCACCTCCCCTTCTCATTGAAACCCTCAGTGACCAAAATGAAATGCAGAGACTAACCCAATGAACCTTCAAAAAGCTTCATGTATAATTTTGCTTTTATTACATATGATCGATAGAATTCTAGAATCTTTAATATATTATGCAGCATCAGTTGCATTTTCATCGTCCGTATTACCTGCATTTTACTTCTCTTCTTCGTTTCCACCTTAGTGATAATTCTTCCTTGTACATACGACTATATCTCAGGTTCTCACTTTACATTAAAAGAAAAAAGAAACCTTTTTAGTAAAATCGCGAATAAATTACTAAAACCATCAAATGAAAATATTCTACCTTAAATATTTCTTTCTACTGTTCTCGTTTTTTAATAGTACTTTTAATTTTTGAGGTAGTTAGGACCATATCAACTGGTACTCAGTACTCACCTTACCTTTTGTTGCTAGATTCTGTAGCCCGAGTTACTTACATATATTTTACATCCTCTGCTAGAACCCTAATTACCTAATTATACATCAAAATCATTAAAAATCCCTTTTGGCATTCCGAATACGAGCATTAATGATGGGAGTTTCAAACGAATATTAAAAGTTAAAAAGGACTTAAATTTATGCGGCAATACTTTCAAGCCCGCTCTGAAAGAAGAATATTTTTTTCCTCCTTTATAAAAGGAAAAGCTAGAATTTCAAATATCCATAGTTCATTTCCACTGGTCTACAAACGCACATGCATGAAGATTACCCGCATCATAAAGGGCAGGTTTTGTCCTTGCCGATACCGGAAGACAACAAGTAATCATGAAACCATCTCAATCTACTAACATCGTCCTATGAAGAGTAATGCCAAGTTCTGTGTCAAAACTATTAATTGTAGAGTTTCTGTAGTTTTATACATGTTACCATTAGCTGTTTATATCCTAAGTGTCCATAGTTTCAAAATGATACAAGATCTCTTCAGGGGTGTATATTCAAATTCTGTAACTTTTTCTTGGCAAAACTCAAGCCGTTGGGATCAATCACATCTACTTGAATCAATATTGCCTCACCATTTCCATCCTCGGTCCATCTAATGGATTCCTTCTCCAATTGCTTTGTTATCTGTGCAAGAAAATTTTAGATAAATGTCATTTTCTTACTCAATTCCTTCCCATTCCTTAATTATTTTCACTCCTTGCTGATTTTCTCTTGACCTGAAACCTTGTTTCCAAAGAATGTAAATGAATTATAATACAGGTATCAATGCCGTAAGTCATACTCAACTGGCAGACATTCTGGTGGTTTCAGTAAAAACAAGAAATGCCCACTTCACAACATCTAGGGTCCAGAGGCTTCATAATTTTACGGACATACTAGCTTTGACCGTAATTTATTGTTAAAAAAAAAACCAGTAGCACCAATAATAAAGAAAACTTTGAGCAGAAATCAGCATGAGAAACTGATTGTACCATTCGTTTCCTAGCCGCTTTTGTTGTGTCTTCATCATTGGCCCCCACTATGATCTTAAAATGCTTAATAGCTGATCAGAAGCAACATGCAAACTCATGTCAACTATTATTAGATTTAATTCAACAAGCAAACAGAGAACAAAGCCCTACTTGGAATGCCAGAAAGGGAAGTTAAATGAACCCTGAGAAGACGAACTGCTTCTTTTGGTTCAATTGCATGCCAGTCAAGAGTCAATACTTCATCTTTTCTGCAATCAAATCTAAATTTGTTATGACACTGAACCAATAGACAAGATGGCTCAAGACAAAAGTAATTAATATGGACCAACCTGGCTTCAACAAGCTTTTCAGAAGATTTTCTGTCAGCTTCTCGGACCTTTTGGCTAAAAAAATGTCCCTGAAAACTCCGAAAGGTATTAATAAACTACTATAAGCAATGACACTAAGAAACATAAAAAGAGTGATCAATATTTTGGAAATATGCTACAGCTTAATGAAGGTAAGTAACAAGAACAGTGGCACATTAGCAAGCAGTTCCCTTAAAAAGGTTGAAATTAACAACCTCAGGAAATAAAAAATTTATGCCAATGGACAGTACTGGTCCATCATCAGAAAGAAAGGCAAAAATATCTGCAGTTGTTGAAATGCAATGACAAAATTTGAACATCATTTCATGTATGTTAATTAAATGGTAGTGATCATATCACGGCAAGAACCAGATAGAATCATTAAAGTTCACAATTTAAATCAAAATATTAAACAGTCAAAATCCAAATCTGAACCATTAACAATCACAAAAATGAAATTTCAGTAAATTCCATAAGAAGGCAAAGCTAGGAGACTAGATGATAGTTGTTCCATCTCTAGGCATTGAATTCGCCAACATAAAGGACAAAAAAAGTATATATACTTGCTCCAGAAGTTTGTTTGCTCGTGCATGGTCGCCTCTACCAAACGCATCAACAGCCTGCCAAGCAACTGAAACTGTTAACATTAACCATCTACAATCTATCAGTAATATAATTGATCAACTTAAAAGAGATTTTTTTTGACACGCTAGGAGTGGGCTATGCTAAGAAAAGTTGCACATAAGATAATGACGTGGCTGCCTATACTCTTTTTCAATTTAAAGCAATATTACCACCAATATTTATCTTGACACATCACTTCTATGAATATTCTGCCCAAATCCTCCACGTGTATTAAGAACTTACAGCTTTATAGTACTCTCTCATTGTAATCCAATATTCCTTCACAGCTTTACGAAGGATATCGTAGCTATTTTCATCATCTTCATCTACTTGCAGAAGATTTATATGTACCAAAAAGCAATACCAAACACCAATGATGTTAGTAAAGAGGTGCAATATAGGTTATAGAAAAAATAGCATTAACATATATATGATATGAAAATGGTATATTACACCACAAATACAAGAAAATTTAATGATTTAAGTCCCATGTTTACTGGGAGGATGTAGGGTGAAAAGAAATCAACAGAACAATATCAGTTTAAATGAATCGGAAACAAGGCATTGGCCACCAGATATGCATAGGATCAAACTAAGCAGCCAAAAGATTGCCAAAGAAGAATTTAGTTCACATTTATTTTAAATATGCGAGTAACAGAATGAATTAGGGAGAGGGGAGCCGTATGTATGTCCAAAAATGTTCCTTATGAACATTTTTTTAATATTTTGGCTGAGTCAAGCAACATGTATGTATTTGGATTTAATTTCTATACAAATGGAACTGAGTTAAAAGAAACTTAACACTTCCAACTAGGATACTACATGACTTCAATTTGTAGAAAGGAAAAGTATAAAGCATTGAATTCTAGGCATGGTATCTACATTCTATTTACATAGCAAAGTTCTATTTAACAAGCAGAATATTTGCTTAAAGTTTGAATGCATATCAAAGTTCATACCATCTCTAGTATCTTTATTTGGTTCTGCAGCAGTAAGTTCTTTAGTATTGACTTTATAAGGTTCAACAATGGCTTTACCAAATGCTTTTGATCTCCTTACTGGCCATACTATACGCGTTTTTTTTGGTGTTTCCACAGATCTTTCAGGAACAACAAACAACGATTCTAAAACTTCTTTCTGAAGGCCATATCTATCTTTGTCTCTCTTAGGTGATTCTCGTAAATTTCTTGTCATAGATCTAGCTCCATCACTGCATAGATGCAAACAAAAAGATTTTTGACTAATGCAAGATGAAAGATGACTGCAATGAAGCTTATATGGAGACCATTTCCTTTAGCAAAATTAGGTGTCTAGAAATGAGCAACCTAATAGTAGAAATGAGAATAACATACCTCTGAACAGAATCTTGGTGTATCATTTGTTCTCTTTGAAATAAAAGTTCCTGGCCTAGACAATTCTCTGTAGACTGCCAAAAGAACTACATCAGAAACACTAGGAAGAAAAATGAGCTTATTGATGGTTAGTTGTCTTATTCTCTGCAAATGCATTTTAAGACAACACTGCAGACCATCTAAACATAATCTTACAAAGAATACTATATCTGAAGTTGACATTTTTCATACTCATACAAAAGTCATAAGTGTTTTCTTTTCTAGGATAATTGCTCCAAATAAATAAGAGTAAGTGTTAATAAAGAACTAAAATAGTTCATGAGTAATTCTTTCACGTAAACAAAAACACAGGGCTGAAGTATCATCATACAAGAAAATAGTGTTAAAAACATCAGGATATTGCTATTGCAATTATCACCAAATAATACACATTCCCAAAAAAAAAATGGAAAAAACTTCTTTATCACACCATGAAAATATTATT
>JAXCLQ010000005.1:16282466-16296325 GCA_035584115.1 Cedrela odorata | reverse complement strand
AGAAGAGGACCGGCTACCTGACGAGCCGGGCCCATTTAACGGGCCGGTCTAGAAAGTTGGGCCCGATGAATTAAATAGAAAGTATTGGGCAGGTTAAACGCTGCCGTTCAATTCCTAACTCCCTACTCGGCTACTGCTCCTCTGGGACTACAATTAGCGGCAGCACGGTTTCCTCCACATCCCCACGACAAAACCCCAGACTAAGCTAAAACAGTAGTATATTCTTGTTTGTAAGGTACTCTCTTGTTTTTGACATTGATCGATTATTGCATGAGTTTTGAAATGCTTGAAAATAGGAATTATGTTTTATAGTCAGCTCTACTTCGTTGTTTTGATCTGTTATTTGCCACAAATTTTTTCTGGATTTGTTCTTTAGTGGCACAGTGTGTGTTTAATCTTGTATCGATTCTCAGTTTCTTGAATTATATTACCTTTTTAAAAATTTTGGGTTGGTTATATTATGTCTGTAAACTGATTGATTAAGGGCTTGTTGTGATTATGCTGTAGGAAATTGGGTTAGCACTAAGTACTTTTTCATTTTAGAAACTATGTAAATTCGGACTCTTTTTCTTTCATTGTTGTTGCCAGGCATCGTATGCTTTTTCGAATGAAGTCAGTAATCTAAAGGAATGATCTTTCAAGGAATTTCTTCTTACTTGTGAACGTTGATAAACTGATTTCAAATGTCGTGGAAAGCATAATTTAGTGATTACATTTTTTTTATAGTGTTAAGAACTTAGTGAGAGTGATGGTTATTGAAGTTTCTTCCAATTGTAAATCAGTTTTGATCTTTCAACATGGCATGTGCTGCCAAATATTGAGTTGTTTTCTTTTGCAAACCAGTAACCACCATGTTCCATTCTCTTCACCATAGTTGTCACAAATGATTTTTTTTTCTAGTTCTTGTGGACTATCAAATTTCATGGTGTTTCTGGACAGAACATATATGTGGGTATGCTGATCATTTATGGATATCACTTCTAGATCCTTCTTTTATTAGTGTTATTTGTTTCCCACATGTAATTCATTGATTGCTCTGTTTTAAGGAGAATGAACAATTCTTAGGAGCTAGGAGGAAGAACTTTATACACCCAAGAAGGAATTTTACTCTTACCACCTATGAATTTCAAGCTGTCTAGCTTTGAGTTACATTTATGCTTGTCCTACATATAAAGGTAGACAGAATGCAATTTCCTCACCATATTAAGCCGCTGACTGTCTTAGGATGGGATTTCTCCCTTTTTTGTGTTATGTAACTGATCATGACTAGTAATGTCTAACTCTTCCTTTCTCAATTTCGTTAAAACTTCATATCCTGTAATTATCTGAACAATCATTTATAGACTATATTTTCCATACAGTCAATAAGGGCTGTTTATCGCAGTTGTTGATTTGCAAGTTATGAATGTTCTTCTTTGCAATGCTCCTTTGGTTGCATCTGGATGAATTCAGGCATTCACCCACAATTCTCTCTAAGCACCATGCTAGAGTAGTTTCAGGAGAAAGAACTCTGTTTCTTATTATATTAAAATTTCAATGCAAATTGGGATGTGATTGAAAATTTTATTATTAGTGTCCTATCATAGTGAGATTTTTAATGGCGTCAAATTTCAAGTACCAGTGTTGAAAAAAACTACTAACCAAGCATACAGATTGGCGTTGCCTTCTGATTTTTCCATTACTGTTCACTAGATAACCAGTCTAGAAATGATATCCAGTATTTAGAACACCGTTATACTGAAAATACTTTGGTGGCTTTTTGCAGCAAAGAATGGGAGCCAGAGGAGTTATTACAGATAAATGGTCCATGAGAATTCTCTGGACCTGTGCAATTGGAAGTGCAGTCAGTATGTATTGCTGACCTTTATTTATGGCTTGTTGCTTAAAATCTTTATTTTATTGGCAATGAGTAAATTTCTTCATCTTCTTCCTTTTCCGTGCCCTTGACAATGGTTATTGATTATATATTTGTTTAGGCTTGTATATGGTTGCGGTAGAGAGACAAATGCAGAACAGAGACAAAATGTTGGCTGAAAGTTTGAAGGCTGGGGAAGCAGATGGCACTGGAGATTAAGTTTGAATATAGATGTACTTTTTTGGTAATAACATTTTAAAGAGCCTCTCTTCATGTAAAATGCCTTCGTTTATTTTGTCATTCTGAAATTAACAAAAATGTCACAATGACAATAATTTATTTGCCCGGAGTTAAGATGGGTGATTTCAGTGTGTGAGGCTTCGGAATGAATGTTTCTGATCATGGAATGCAAAATATAATGAACATATCCCTGACTTAAAACTTTCCTATCTTTGCTCTCTGGCTCCTTTTTATTTTTATTTTTTTCTCTTTTTGGTGCTGCCAATGTTGTACTTTTAGCGTCATACTTTGAAGAAGTTTTTGAGGATGTTAGTTCTCGAACTATTTTCAATTTCTGTGAACAGTAAACAGGGCCAACAACATTTATGTCGATCCAATAAAATTTATGATACTAATAGACCAAAACTTAGTTGGAAACTAGTTTCAAAGCTTCCCACTGGCAGGGCAAGATTTGTCTTAATAGGTCTGAGCGACTGCCCCTGTATTACAATACTTTTTCAGCAGGAGCTTCCTACCCAACTTATTGTTAAATCGTTAACAGAACAGCTGCAAAAAACCAGCATTCAACAAAATGACAAATATAAAAAGGTTTTAAATTTCAAATTTAATATTTAAAAAAAAAACTATTTATCAGGGTGTCTTCAATTTACTCAAAAATCATGGAAACACTGTTGAGACTTGAGAGTGCAGTTTTAACGTGCGGTGGTCCTGTATGCGTGAGCTCAAATAAAGTTCCAAGTCGCTCACTATCCATGAACGTTAAAGCAGCTGTAATGCAGCAAAAGGAGTTGCCTCTTGTCTTTTCGTTTTCCATTCTCCTATCTATTCTCTAAGATAACAGCACGTAAATCCCTCTTGACACAAGGCTCATGACCCCGTAATCCAAGAACAATGGTTTCTGCGTTTCCCACTAATTCTCCTTCTCTCTGGCACTGGACAATCTATATAAGGGCAGATAGGACTTTTTCGGAACCATGAAAAGCACCAAAGTTGGCAAAAATGGCCCCTATACAAAAAATGTGCATGCATTGGTTTCTTGGTCTTAATATGCTCATGCTTGAGCTTTGCATCCAGAATTCTCGTGGATCACAACCCTGATGACCAAAAACAAAAAGATGCCGATCACCATGTTGATGGTGCCATCAGTGAGCAAGTGGCTGGTGATGGGCACGGCTATGGCGTTGGAATTGGCTCCGGAAGCGGAGCAGGAGTCGGTTACGGACGTGGCGTTGGAGTTGGGTATGGATCTGGAATCGGTCAAGGTATTGGTTATGGATCTGCTGGAGGTAGTGGATATGGGTCTGGGACCGGTAAGGGGGTGGGTTACGGAACAGGTACTGGAGTTGGATATGGGTCTGGAATTGGGCAAGGATCGGGCCCAGGTGGGTACGTTCCAGGGACAACTTATCCAGGAAATGGAGGTGGTTCCGGAATTGGTACTGGAACTGGTATTGGTATTGGGGGTGGTGGAACTCCAGAAATTATTCCTGGTATAGGAATCATTCCTGGCAGTGGAGGCAGCAGTTCGGGCACGGGCATTGGTATAGGAACTGGTACCGGTATTCCTGCGGTAGGTTGCACACTAGGAGTTACTTGCCCTGGTGTTCCAGAAGGTGGTCAGCCAGGCTCCACTTGCGGTCGGCCTGTCTCCGGTTGCCCTACTTGCCCACCACAAATTGGAATTCCTTGGATAGCTGAGTCCGACCACCAAGTGCCTACCAAACGCAAGCAGGCGGATTGGGAGGTTGAAGACCACCAAATGCCGACAGAAGAAGGGGCCCATGAGATGCCGAAGGAAGCCGGCATCCCCTGGCCACCATCAACTGACTCAGCCAATCAAAACCTTGAGCTTGGAGGGAATGGGGCCCATGAGATGCCGACGGAAGCCGGCATTCCCTGGCCACCTTCAACTGACTGAGCTGATAAAAACCATAAGCCTGGATTGAACGGGTCCTATGATTAAGATTAACCCAGTCAAGCAGTAACTGAGCTTAATAATTCGTTCTTACAAGCTGCGAGAAATACTCATTCCTTCATTAGAGGTTGAGAATCTACTAAATGGTCTCATTAAGCATCTGGTAAAACAAGTTATTGGGCATTAAGTCGTCAGCTTAGACAATGTTAAGTAAAACTGAAATGCAACAAAACTATCAGTTAAACAAAGTTAACAACAAAGTTAATATGATGATAAAATAAGAATCTATTAACTTGTATCATTGACAATACATGTTACATTAAAGTATCTGCAAGATTCTATCACAACATAGCTGTGTTACTAAGTATTCTATGAACCTTTACCTTCCATAAGAATTTGGAAAGGAAAATTGTCGAAGTTCTTAAAAGTATGCTAATTCAAGGCCTAAATACAATGAAAATATTCATTTTCTACATCATTTTCCTGATATTGCATCACTCTTTTCTAATTGGCATGGAAGATGATCTCGGAATACCTTCTGCATGAAAACTCAATGAAGTGGCAGATGCAGAAATAGAGGCAGAGTGTCGGAGGAGAGGTGTACCAACCCGACTTGAAGTCTCGTTAGCAACCGAGGAAAGAGTGGTAGAATCCTCATGTGGTTGTAACTCGATTTCAGTGCCGGTGCTGGTGCCATTGCCAATACCAGTGGTAGTTTCAGGAATATCAATCAATTGATGATCATATTCCTCAAGGGACATTACTGTGCTTGCGTCTGTATGTATTGTTGAATCATCAGCCGAATGGCCATGCCTTCTCTTCCTTCTAGCTGCTTTTCCCCATCCATGGATGGTCTCCCTAATCCTCTGTGGAATTAGTGCTGCCTTATAGTTTGTTCCCATCTGAGAGTGGAGTAAACATTATCAGATGCAGTTAGAGCTTAGGAATCACAATTACAAACCTCACTCATAGCATCTGAATCATAGTCAATGGATCCATCTACCCAGTAACTCACAGTATTTAGTACATAATTGAATGAAAAAAATGGAGATGCATCCACAAATTTCCGTTAGGCTTCAACGGTTCAAGGCTCGTGTATTAGATAATGAAAATGGATAAAAGATCAATGGCCATTTCTGGAGTCAATATATACCACCAGAATTCAGTTAGATGAATTAATTAAACCTTAAAGTTATCACAAATTTACTGATTACAAATTCCTATAGATTGTGGCCGTATATATAGTAATTTCTTGCTTATGGTGCATTTCGACTTTTGTTTTCTTTATGCTCAGGAGAATCATTTCAGAATTAATCTCCGTACCTGAGTAACCAATGCATAGAGGGGCAGGGTGCTGTAGCTGCAGAGGAACTGTCCGGAAAATCTACAATATAAGGATAATATGGTAATTGGCAAGGCTCATGATATATGATATATGTATAACAAGTCACCGCTAGCTGGAATCAAAACATACCCCAAAATAAGACGTAAGTACACCAAAAAATGATTGCGAATAAAGCATGAATTATAGCCAAACTGCCACTGTACAAGCATCAACAAAAAAAACAGTTCCATTAACATGTACAGATACTACATGCTTGGGTAATTATTTCTTCTTGAGTTAAAAAAAAGAAAGAAGGAAACAGAAATATTTGTTTTAAGAAAAAGAAAAATAGTTCTCCCATCAGTATCTCCAGCTTTATGATCTCATGTTGTTTATTGTGTACTTGAACAGTATATTGTGATAACTGTTTAAATCACTATAATTTATCAATTTCAAGTGGATGAGAGAACACAAATCCAGGGACAAAATATGAGACCAATTATTCTTCTTCCAACAAATGTTGGAAAATACTTTTAAAGACAATTTGAGGTTTATGAAAGAGGAGCATCTAAGGCCGTCTTCAGCAGTCTAAATGAATACAAATCAAGTCATGGAAGAGGAAGTACCCAGAACCAGAAAAATGAAGCCAGTTCAAATGCATTCTGTGAAGAGAATCAAAGAAAGAGAAAAAAAATGATTGTTAGTTTCATCATGCTCAGACAAAATGAACATCCTTTTAAAGAAAAAATAAAACTCATAAAATACATGGACAACCTGGAACAGAATAAAGTGAATCAAGGATAACAATAGTTCCGGCTTCTTGAACCAGAAAAGTTCATCTCGGGGTTTCAGCTTTGCTCCTGCAAAGTATCCAGTTATGCCAGCATTCTCCAATGCCAAGGTAGCAATCACATGCTGTAGCTTTGTGCCCACAAGAAGAACAAGCTGCATACATACATAACAAATGAAAATAACAAATCATGAGAGATCATGAACGCCATCTATTTTCAGCAAGGTGAATGCCTTTTCCGAGTCACCCTAGCAAAAGCGAAACTTGCTTAATAATGATAACTGTAATATATAATCTGTTGACACATTGATTGTATTCATACTAGAGACAAATCAGAGACTGCTAAAACTTGAATAATAATCAAACTAAACAATGAAAAAAGAAAGAAATAGAAAATACTTACGGTGATGGGAATAATGGCAATCCAGAAATAGAGGTTAGACCCTGATTATTATACAAAAACCAAATAAGCATGAGTTCAGTTTAGGAAGACCAAATATAAATGATCATACACAGTCAATTAAAGGGATAGACAACAAGAGGGAACTGCAATTTGTATAATTAATTATTATTGAAACTGACAAATGGGATTAGACCTGTGGAAAGTAAAATATTGAGACTGAAGAAAAAGGAATGAAACAGAATCATGATGAGAGCATATAAAAAATTTTCTACAATTAAACCAAGGAAGCTTAAGAACAAAATATCTCAGACTCATTTTCCATTGATAAAGACATACCTTTCACATTAAACAGCATGAAAGCAACAACAAATCCCCACAGGGGACCACTGCAAAAGGTTAAAACAACTGGGTATTACAGTAGGCCAATTTCTGAGAGGAACTCAATTACGCAAATCAGTAAAAATAGCCAGCTAAAGCATGCTGTAACCCCTTCATTACTGTTTCTACTTTCTACATCTCTAAACTCAAAACATTTGATATTAGTCTCTAAATTGACCAGCAGAAGAGACAAGGGGGACCGCATCAAAGTTGCAGAAAATTGTCCAGTATTCCGGTCATAACTCAATTAAAAAATAATCAGAAAACTTTGATGTGTATGTTCCTCACCTCACACCAACTATCCTTTGAAATTCTTCTTCCATAGAACGGATCATGTAGCTGTGAAAATCATATTTTGGAGAGAGGTTGTGGTTCTGCCAGGAGAAAGAAAAAAAAAAAAAAAGTAAACAATCCTAAAGCGGTAATGTTCTTCAGTATTAAAAGGTAAAAATTCCATGTTATGTGTTCTGTTACATTCAATTTTCTTATGGAAAATAAATTAGGCTGATTTCCACGATTTTCCTACATATTCCATGAAATTATTTTTTTGTGTATGCATATGTTTTAGAAATATCAAGCTTTAGCTTTGGCTGATGTCTGCTATTTTAAACAGACTCTACTGAGACATTTGTGTGTTTACGTTGTTCATCTTATCTAAATTGTACATAGACCACACTCAAAAATACTACCATATAATATGACATAAGGAGATAGAAAAGTCTGCAAATTGATGATGCACTCAAGGAAGATCCTTGTGGACAACAAATATGTGAATACTCTTACAAAATCATGCTAATAATTGTAAGGCATGTTCAATTTCTATTTCGGGTAAGCAAGAAAACTACATACCGTGATGAACCCTTTGCGGAGTGTAAGATAGTCAGCACGAACCACTGAACGCCCAAATTGGCGGAAGAAGCAGGTCTGCAAGTAGACAAAACCAGCAACCTCAATAAAATTTTATCATACCAATGCAATCAGTTAGAAGTCTGACACAGCTGTCAAAAAGTGTATATATATATATATATATACATATATATACTCTTTTGATTACACAGGGTAAACGATAAACATTAAAGTGCATTATACTTCTTACACCCACGTAAAAATGTCGATTGATTTTTGAAAATAATTAATTATTACTGTGACAACAAATCCAGTAGTGAATTATTTCTTTCATTCCAAAACCAATTTATACTTTGACCCTCGTGTTCCAGCTTTTCCTGGTAGAAGTTTTCATTTCTTTTCTTCACGATCAAACCAATTTATGCTGTATAGTTGGCTTAACCAAACTTCTCACTCAGAGTGGGGAAAAATATATCTCAATTTTACAGCTACCCATTGGCACTCCATTAAACTCCCACAAGTCCCCCTTCCATTGCACTATTTCCATTCACTCTTGGGATGGAGCAAAATATATATTACAATGGAATGTCAAGGACACTGACCAGCTTAGTTTGCAGAAATAATGAGACTAACACGTGACGAAATAAAAATGAGTCAATGTAGATGAAGCAAGAACAGAAATTCTGCACCTACCACCCAGATAAGTAAACTATTCTTGACCAAGGGATTCGATGTATGATATCTAACAAAGGTTGTTTGCCTTCGCATTGTCAACTCCCTAGTGATTTCTGTAACAGACAAAATTTAGCTACTCATTTGTGACGAAGAACTAAATTAAATCAATTGATCTGAAATTAAATGTAGCATTAAGGCATACATAAAACCACAATGTCTGCAGATAACAATATTCAATTATTACATAAAATACAGAAAGCTGTCATTTGCAACTGTAGACTGCATCTAGTAGTACAATCCACAAATCATAATTCCTAAGCTGATTATCTGAAAATATGAATGTACAGTATAGCAGCAAAACCCAGGCCTACGGAGTTTATTGTTGTTCTCCCACATGACTGCTTACCTGACTCGACTTAGAATGCCCGGGTTTCACTTCCTTTCTACCTTTGATTGAACTTCTTTACAACTCCCAAGTAGTCTTCTTTTTATAGGAGTAAACAATTCTTTATCTCATCTCAATGAACTTTCATCTACTTCAAAATGTCGTTATAAGTAAAAATGAACTCAACCATCACTTTCTATAACAATTTTGCTCAACTTCCTCAAACCCTTTTGTTTCGACCAAGATTATCTATAACCAAGGCAATTCCCACATAATTGAAGTAAATTAAGAGTAATAATTCCACCACCTGATTGATAATCTACAAAGGTATGAATTAAACAATGTGGAACTTGCGCAAGCAACTTATTCAAGGGCATACTGCATCAGTCATAATACAAGCCTTAAATCAACAAAAAAAGGATGTGTTTGTCTCTTATATAAATCTACCAACACCACATAATTGTCTACAAGCTCACCAGTTAAAGAATCATGATGGTCCATATGAGCCTCATCCTCCCATACTCTCCAACTGTGAATCTGGTCAAATAATACAAAATTGAACAATTAGCGAGAGAGATAAGAAACAAATACAATGTGGTTCTTGCACTACATGTTTACATGATATGTACCCAGCCTTTATTGTATTAACTACATTACAGGGAAGCTACTAATACATTTACTTAAGTTTGATCTTCCAAAAGGAAACACAAATTTTAAATGACAACGCTAGACACTCCACAACACATTTTGATTCATAGCATCCAGAAAAACTTCTCAGTTTCCAATAATAATGACTAACCTTGACAATTGCCAACAACATAGTTAAGCAGCTGTAAGATACATGTGTGACTGCCATGACAAAAATGAAGCGGTGCAGCTGCTCAAGACCTTCATATGAAACAAATGGCTCGTAACCCTGCACAAAAAAGGGGGGATATTTTTCCTATTACCTAGATAGTTCCAAATGTCAGCAGAAAAGAATCATATCAACTGTAAAACAAGCATATAACTACTTAAAGGAAAACATGCAACAAATCCATCAACAAAATTTTATTGACACCACTTCGTCACCATGCACCTCCACTCCCATAACTGGCCCGATACTCAAGGGGTCACGTGAATAACCACTAAGGCCAAAAAGAGAGCTAGTAATTCTATCAATAAATTTTCTTCCCAATTTCCTTACACAAAGACCATAACTGAGGAAAACAGAAAACCGAAGCTAAAGTTTAGGACAACAATTTTTTTGGATAAGTTGCATACCACTTTGCAGGTATTCTTATTCAACTCATTCAACATTCTCCTAAAGGGATGAGGAAAAAGAAAACCCATCAATAGTTTACGGCCCTTAGAAGAGTTATTTTCAATTTCTTCATCAATCTCAGATTTGGTGCAAGGAGCAAAAGCACTATCATAGAACTTTGACGGAATGCAAATATTGGCTATGGTACTCGAGGTAGCCGTTAAAAGAAGAGAAATAAATCCCAGCAGCATCATCTCTGAAGACAGAAGTTCAAAAGATGAAAGCTTAAATGTAAAACATGAGAAAAAACTATTTGACATATTTCAAGAAGTCGCAAATGGAAGTCAATGCAATATACCTTCTTTCATTTTTTCCACAGCTGCAAGCAAAGGTTTTCGATTAGTTTTCCGCAACCACTACAACAAATGAAGAAAACGATTTCATGAAAGATTAACACAAAATGCATCCAGTTTAGTATCATTTCAATATTGTAGTTGAAATAATCAAAACAAATTTGGGCTGACATGATGAGGAAAAAACTACTAAGCAGCAAAATTCTTCAATGGAATTGTTAACCAGAAGAATCTACATGCAACTGAAAACAACTAAAAGAGTCAATTGTCCATAACCATAACTTGAACTCTTGAAGAAACCCAAAAATTACCAGCAACCCTTCCAATCCAAGGAGCACAAAGCTATGAAACAGTATGATATTATTATTAGACAGCCCAAAATATACCACATAGTACCAAATACTTCACATCCTGATCAGCACACAGAAAAAGTTAAAAATTCCAATAACTAAAAGAAATTTCAATGACTGTGATTATGTATCTGTTCTGAAAATAGTCAATCATAGCATTCTTCAAGCCAATCTAAGTTGAAGCATACCACAAAAGAAAGCAAACCCCTTCATATCACATTCTTATAATGAGAATTAGGACAGCAAAACACAGAGAAAAGGTAAAACAGGATTTAAATGTTGCTGCTGGATACTAGTGTTGCACAGACTACTGCAAAGCCATAAATAAATTTCAGACATTTCAATTTCAAAAACAGTTCCATCTTAATATAAAAACCATAAATTAAAACTCCAAGCTCAACTCCAAGCCAACACAGCCAAGATAAGTATTTAATACTACTACTTACATTGCTTAGGCGGTGAATTGACCGCTCCACGATCAAAGAAATAACCACAAAGATTGTCAGCACTGTAGCAACAGACCATGTTGGCGTTAACGCCAATGAACGCGTTTCTTTGGTATTCTCTGTCATTTCTTTCGTATCCTCTGCCATTCTAAACAATCCAATTCACAATTCTAAACTTTCCCTTCAAATCTGAACCCCAAAAAGTCACTCTCTTGGAACAAACCCAGAAAAATTTATCCTTTGAATAAATTAAAAAAACACAACCGCAGCAAAATTAATCCTACTTTACAGTGAAAACGAAAAAGGTGCTCCTCGTTTATATTTTACATATCCCGGAAAGAAAATGCAAAAGCGAAAGGAGGCCTGTTTAAAAACTAAAAAAAAATTCTGAAATGTTTCCAATGAAGATGGAGAGATTTTTTACACAGAAAACTGTGAAGATCGGCACCGAAAGAAACTGATGGCGCGTTGACTAGAGAAAAAACGCTGAGTGACGTTTTCTCAGTATAATTAAATTCGATCTGGGTGCTATTGAACTAACGCTTTTAACACTTTCTGCTTCCAAACATTAATAAGCCCAACTGCTTCTAACTGTTTGGACAGCTGTTTTGCAGTTCCGGGACATAAACCAAATCTCGTGTACAGCTACATTAACATCAGTTCGGTCTCACAACAAGACCGAAAGTAGATTCAAAGATTCTTAGACCAAAATGTACAAAGTACAAACTGTTCCAAGGTGTTCCTAAAACATGTTCTTGTGCCCAAAAAATACGAGAAACTGTAGACTTTCTAGTAAGAAGTACTTGTAGGAAATTAAAAAATATGAAAAAAGGAAAGGAAATTCTTTAAATTGATATATAAAAAAAAAAAATTAAGATTTCTTTATTTGAAGTGGTGGAAAGAACGATGAACCTTCACCAGAAACGATCTCAGACTTTAGTTTTCTTCTCTCTTCTTTATTTCTTCTTTAATAAATGTATTTTTTGAATTCTATAATAATGTATAGCAGAGTTGCAGAGAGAGAGAGAGATCTCCCAGTACTATGTAATACAGCTTACAACGTAAATGGAAGTTCATATATAAATAAAAATTGAAGAAAATTTACAAGGACTACAGAGCTACGGTGTCGTTTTGAGTATGCGGACGTACTGTCGTTTTGTTTGTTTTTATAATTTTATTCGCCAACTTGTCTTTTTTAAAATAAAAAATCACCGCTTTTCTTGGTTACCTGGAAGTCTGGAACATGAAGTTCAGCGACACACTCAGTAAATATCTATAATCTCATAAAAATAATAATAATAAGTAGATGGCGTATGCGCGTCCGCCTGCCATGCAAGATCAAGAACCACCAAAGGCCGCAATCAGTGCAATAAGGGACGGACCCAGGATTTTGCTGTACTAAATATTTTTATTAATTTTGACTCAGATTATTATGGGTAATTTAAAGAATAAAAATATTTTTATTTATAATTTTGACTCGAGCTACAGTTCAATCTAAGTACAAGTAGATCCAGTGCAATGAAAACGACTGTTAAGAATAGAATTGACTGACTTTAATAATTATTTATTAAAATTAAATTAGAATAATGATGTGTCAAGAGCCATATGCAGATCATTTACATGTGTTATGTTTCTCTCTTTCTTTGTAATTTGAAAGAGAATAGCCAACCAGAACCAAGACCACTTCACATGTAGGTCTCGCGACGTTCCTCCAACTCCAGGGTTTGGATAAAACTAGATGCGGTGTGTATAGGAAATGCTTATTATCAAACGCTAATTAATGCTCGATTCCTTTTAATTTGTATTGTTGTAGCACGATAGGATGATAGTTTTGACAAAATCAAAGCGAAGACGGTGGAAGATATAGATTTCTATGCGTCCATCAAGGAGAGACTGATGTGGGTCAATTTATCGACCAAAGTCCAGATTTGAATAAAAGAAAGCATTATTGATGACAAAGCGCTTTTGGGGTTTCATATGCTTATAAATGTTGCTATCAATTATGTAATGATAGTTATTGAAGTTGATTATTAATCTTAACAACCACAACCACGACCACATGCCATGCAAGCAAGTTGTCAAATTTGACTGAATTCTTCCTTTAATTTATGAGCCTTGCTGTGAATTTGCATATAAGTAGGACCTGGTTGGGAATTGGGATTTTGTTCAAGTCTCACCGTGACGTTTTGGAAGGTCGAACTTGCATTTTCTACACGGAACATACAAAGTTTCCTGTGCGTTGATTGAGAAAATTAGGGTGTCCAACGGTTTGGTTTTAGTGTGATTATGAACCGTTAAAAGAGTCCGGTCAAAAAAAATAAGTTTTGAAATAGAATTAATTTTAAGATTGATTTTATTTTTAAAATTTTTTTTTTTTTATGGTAGATTTTAGTTCTAAAAATTATAAAATTAGAACCGAATCGATTTTTCGATTTGATTTAAAAATAAAAAATTATTTTTTAAATCAAATGAATTTAACCTTATATTATATTTAAATACAAACTCTTAATTATTGAACTACATATATAATATTACACAATTTATTAAAGAAAGTATTATTTATTCGTTGAGTTATATAGAAAAAAATTAATTAATGTGTTTATAATATTTTATTTAATTTAATTTATCATGTTATTTATATAATAATTTAATAAAA
>JAXCLQ010000005.1:16227740-16265128 GCA_035584115.1 Cedrela odorata | reverse complement strand
GAACATCATCCAAGTAATTTTCATTTTTGAAAAACTATTTAACTATCCTTAGATCTTATAGTTTTTCAGTTATATTAACAATTCATAACATGCAAGATCAAAACTTTTATCCCAAAATTTTAAATCTTATAAAATTCATTAACACCGAACATCATTCAATTGATTTTCATAATTGAAAAACTAACTGGTTTGTGTTTATCTGAATATGGCAAAAGAAAAGGATGTGGTAAATATGAAATAATAATATTTGTAGTTTACCTCCAATATCTCATATGAATAGACATGTATTTAATAGGGTCTAAAAAAGGTTAATTGATCTAGGAATTTGTAATTGTGGCTGTGATAGGTCTAAAAACATGTATTTAATCGGCAGAAATGATGTATTTGTTCTATCAAAATTTTAGCTATTGTTAAATTCATCTATTTAACAAGGTAAAAAACCAAGCCAAATACTGTTTTGATTAAAAAAAAAATTCACTAAATATCAGATGTAGTAGTAGTTGAGATAACATGTATTCAAGTTCTAATATAACAAGCAGCAGATATAATGTGTTGTGTTGTAACTACAAGTTCATATTATGCACTTGTGGACAAGCTGGCCAAAGTTGGGACTTGAACAAATTGTAATAGTTTTCAGTGGCCATATACTTTCTTTGTTTTTACCATATTTCTCTCTTCACTGTTGTCTTCTTCTCTGTCCATTGTTTCATTCATTTTCCTACTCTTGGAAGAAATGGAAAATGAAATAACAAATATCAATTGAAAATTTCAATGTCTTCTCTTTGTTTTGAATGTGCTACAATGTCTTCTCTTTGTTTTGAATGTGCTACAATGTCTGAGAAATTAAAGTAGAGAATTCAATAAGATTTAATTCATGACAACATTTTAACTGAAAAAATTAAGGTTCACAACTGGCTAAATAATCTGTATAGTCAATCAGCTATCCATTACAATCCTCCTATTTTCTCTAAATTTACATATAAAAAACCATCTGGGCAGTATAGATCATGTAATTTCAAATCATTTAAAATATTACTCCACACCTTGAGAGTAGAAATAAACTTGATTATTGTCTACTATTGTTTCTTCAATATACAAAAGGTGGCACATCAAATTTCAGTTAATTTGAATTACTTCGTCCCGTTGTTGCATCTTGCAAATCATCATCGAGTAAAACTCTGAACTTCAGAATTTTCTGAAGGCGGGCAACTGGTTTCACTTGCTTTCTAGGAGCTTGATTCGAATCTATTATGCATTTTCCTGAGAAAAGGTTTAATTCTGATGCTCCTGTCTCTTCATGAACCACAGGGGCAGCCTCTGCAAAGACAATCTCACATTAGCAACTAAAGGAACAGCCAGCATCTGGAACTTACAATACAAGTGAACATTTATACAATAGCATTTGAAAAGCTACATATAATAATGCAAATATTAATTTCATACAAGTGTTTATGAACCCATTGCTTTAATTTGAAAAGGAAAAAATGGGTGGGAGTTAATGAACCCAGAAATTAATACTGGTTTGTTGACTGACAAGGTCTGCTTGTCAATGTTATCAGATATGCAATTCTAACATCAGCAGTTACAAAAGCAGGTAAATTTTACCAAATACCTAGGATTCAACTTTTGTTCCTCATTTTCAGTCTATCATGTTCCCAACCATTGCATGCATCAAACAAATCAAGAAAGAAAACAGAAATGATTAGAAGATCTCACTTCACACAACAAAATGCTAAAAGGAAAATTGCAAATGGGAAAATTTTCAACCAAAATAAAAAAGATCGGAAAAAACTGCAAATGGCGTCTGATGTGGCATGTGTTTGTAATAATAAGTCTTCTGGCAGTTAATCAAAACCACAACTATTCGACATGGTGAACATTTCCTGCTTGTGTAATAGAATTAATTTGTGCACTTTTTGGTTGCTCAAAGAACAAATGAAAGCTAACAAAACCCATAATCCCTCCGCCACGTTGGCAGCCCAACCAAGATCTTTAAGAATCTAAACATATCATGTTGTCAGAAAAGGGTATTAACACCTCTTTAAATTAGATTATTGATTTGCTCATGCGAAGAAGTTTAGGTACTACATTGTATAGAAGAAAACAGAAGTAACGTGTCTCACCATCTTCGGAGAAAACAAAGCATGTTCCAATTGTTTCTTCATATTCTCCAATCTGTAAATAGTGTTAATCAGAAGAACATAAATTCATAAACCAAAAATTAAACCAACTCTTGCCATAGTCATTCGATAGCCAAGCGGCAGCAATTTGATAAGTCTAAACAAAATCGAGAAGTTCAATTTCACTCATTCCTATCAAATTCTCAGGTCCTTATTTCAAAGTACAAAAAGCTAGGTGCTATATAACATAAATCAATAGGTAGAATCTGAACAAGTAATTAAGGAAGGAGAGAAGAAAATAATGGAAGACAGGGAATCTCTTAGCTGCCAAGATCTCCTAGCTGTAAACCAAAATAATAGATATCTGCTGCTCATATTAAAACTACGGTCATCTCGAGAAAATTGGATTTTGTAAAGCATCAATAATCCAGTATCACCATAAATTTCACTTTATTCCATAATAACATAATATTATTTGGGACCTGCTCTTTGGTTTCAGCACAGAGAGATAATAACAGGTAGAACACAGGACTCAGAAAACCATCAACTCACTAGTTTTATTTTGTCATCGATAATCAATACTGGGTTCAAAGTGTCCAGACCCTGCAACGCAAGAGTAAACAGTAATAATAAGAAGGTCAAAGATAAAGAAAGCAGAATAATCTAGTGTATGACTGGCAGCAGAAAAATCAAAGGAAAAACATATCAAGTGTATAGAAATTGCATGTAGAGAAGAATTAAGAAGCCAATATCCTCTATTTTAAAGTAAACAATGCAAATAAGTAGGCAAGTATGTAGCAAAAAGAATAGGCTCCCAACTTCGTGACCTCACTAAAAACTATCATCACCAAAATAATGTCTCAAGCAAAAAAATTGCAATCCAAAGGATAAATGTAAACTGTTCCAGTCTATTTAGCCCATTCTCATATTTCAAGAGACAGATCTCTTAACAGGTCTCATGTGGCATAATGAACTTGAAGACACACCATAAATTATTAACTTATAAAAAGGGTGTTAAACTTTTAAGAAGTTCAAGGGATGTTCAAGAAGTTAAAACGGTAAGTATTGAGCAGAAAATTTAGAGAAATGTACTCTTTTTGGATATACAACTTACAGAAAGAACATATGGCGCATTTGGTGGAATTTCAAATCTCCCAAATAAAACATCAAGATCAAGCAAAACAAATTCTTCTTCAGCTTCCTCATGACCATGGTGCATTGTATTTGCCTCCATCACCTATACATACATACATACACACATATATCAAACGAGTCAGCATGGAGAAGGGCACAAATGCAGTGATGAAAAGATGAACCCCTTCAATAAACAGGAAAGAAGAGTATTCTGAATAATCACAACATAGGGTGAACTCCAAATTCACTTTACTTTTTAAAACCTAAAGTAATTAACTTTTTCCACTTTCAAGAAATTGCAGCGAAGTTCATTTTGGCGGCCAAGAAGACATATAAGCATGTATTCATGTTTTGTATATACGAAAACTCCAATCCTGAACCATTCTTCCAAAGCATCAAAAATAAAATTAAAACACCAAACCAGCATAAAAACGAACTATGCATAGTTCATATAAAGTGTAAACACAAAAACGACAGAGTATTACATGAAGCTAAAAATCCCAAAAATATTTAATATGAGCGCGAGGGACATGTAGACTACCCAAGCGATTCTTCGTATGGGTAGAGACTACAGAGTAAACTGAGTGATGACGGGTCTTTTGCTTGGTAGGTAAAAGACGGAAGTCGGGATGTTATTTCTGTTGTTTTTATAGAATAGCCACTTTTAGACACAGTCACTGAAATATGTCAAAATTGTTGTAGCTTTATAATTTTATCCACAAATTTATTTGATCTGACGAGAATGCCCCGCAAAACGAAAACTGACATTCTTTACCATCTCTCTTGTACATATACTCTGCTCGTGATACAAATCAATAATTGAAAAATATGCCCAAATAAAAAATGCTAAAAATGCTATTGTTTTCTTAAAACTGGTATAAAAACAAAAAGAAAAAGAGCTTGTAGATGTTGAATATCTGACCTGAGAGCCTGAGTTGGTTGAGCAAATACAGAGATTAATGAACAGCAGCAATGATCCTACCAGCTTTTTATAGTGCCATTTCTTCCAACAACACAAGTTCTCTCTTCTTCAATGGTCGGCGAAAATGACAGATCTTTTTTTTTTTTTTTTTCAGTAAACAAATATATATGGAATTTCTATTGCGTGAAAGCTGGTTCGAGCTCCGATTATGCAGCTACGCAAGTGTTTTTCCGTTTTCGCTTTTTAGATAAGCTGGGCTGATCTGGGCCACATATCCTTTTCAAGGCCAAGATTGCCCAATAGGAGGCCCATAAATTTGGGATGAACTTTGGAGAACCAGCATCCCTTTTCAAAGTAAATTATAGTGATATTATAACAATATGCCAGCTTTTTTAATTCAGTTCACAAATTTTAAAGGTTTTTTTTTTTTTTTTTTAAATTAGCCTATTTTATGAGTTCATACTTATTTATAGTTAGAAGTAGAAATAATATTTAATCTCAGTTAAAATATTAATTTTTAAACTAAATTATCTTTTGTATAATAATTAACTTACAACATTTATCAAACGTCGAGAATTTCGATGTTTAATCAAAATTATCTAATAATTGTCGAGAATCTTGACATTTAGTCAATAATTTTTATTAAATGTCAATAATAGTTAATAATTTTTATCAAATAATGGGAATTTTGAAATTTTAAATATCAAGATTCTTGATATTTAGCCAAAAAATTTTATTAAATTCTCGATATTTAATATTTAGCCAAAAATTTATATCAAATATCAAAAATTTTAATATTTGATAAAAATTTATATTAAATATTAAAAATCTCAATATTTAATAATAATTTATATTAAATATCAAGATTTTTAATATTTAATTGATATTTTTTTATTAAATATTAAAATTTTTAACGTTTAATATAGATCCTAATTTAAATATTGTGTATTGAGTAATTTGGTTAAAAAATTAATATTTTGGTTAAAATTAAGTTTTATTTTTAACTCTCGCTAATAAGTATGGGGTTGAAAAATAGGCCTATTTTGTCTAAAATAAATAAATAAATAAATAAATAAATAAAAAACCCATTTTAAACTTCGATTCCGATTTTTCGGTGACAGTGAGAAGTAAAAGTAGAGATCGGCAGCGAAAAGTGAACAATTATTGCTTTTTATCGGGCAAGTTTCAGCATTTATAATAAAATTAACATAATTTGCTGTCATTTGATTGCCTTTCATTCTCTATGCAAGCTGCTGCCTTTCGTAAAATTCACTGAATTTGGCTTTAATTTTGACCTTTTTTATCCTAGAAAGAGCTACATTTGAGTGATAAATCTGTGAGTGCATATAGTTGTTTGATTGATTTGTGCTTAATTTTGCAGGTGAGGGGTCTAAAATTCGTCGAATTTTTGGTAATTTATTCCGGACGTGGTTTGTGAAGTGTGATTGGTCTCTTCTGATGTTTTGTTATTCCCGATCAGTGTGTCAATTGCCTGTGAATTTTGCAGCTAGGGGCCCTTTGTTGAGCTCAATTTCATATATTTATCCGCCCTCTGATGTTTTCTTTATATGTTGCGTTAATTGCCTTCGATTTCGTCTAAAAATTTGATATCCGACTTATAATCGTGACCGAATTTGTCCTTCTTCAGCCTCAAATTTATTTATTTTCGGGTTATAGTTGATTAGCTTCAAAATTAGGATTTGAGTTGAAAGGGGGAAAATTTAAGCTCATTTTTGTGAATTGACTGTCAAAAATTGGAAGTTGGAAGGGTAACAATTTCTGGGGTTTCCGTTTGAATTTCTGGTGGCTCTAGGTATACACTTGGGGCAAAGGTTACTGTGGTGCATTGGGCCATGGAAATGAGATTGACAAGACTCTTCCAGAACCCTTGAGCATCCTCAAGATCCACCTTGTAGTGCAGGTTTGGTTTATGTTACCTTTCATTATTCTTGATAAAGTAGTGTACTGAATAAATTTATTGCTTCTCGTTTATTAAAAGTTTAGATGATTCTTCTCCTCCCAGTTCTTTTGCCTTGGTCCACCTGAGGTGCTTCCATCTGTACACCACGCATCAGATCGTAGTTGCAAATTTGTGCTTGTCAATTCCTTGTGGATTATAACATCTTAGTTTACCTTTCCGTTTTTTAGTAGAATTTATAATAAAACGACAAGGTCCATTCTATTACTTAAGACCAATGCAATAAAACCTACATAACCCATTCGATTCTAGGCTTCATAACATCTTTAGAACACTCTTGGCACATTGATGTTGCGTTTAAGCATGGTCAGAGAAGTACCCCATTGAAAACTTGAGACTAAGGTTACAGGTTTCGTGACGATCTAGAAACCTTTTTCGTTCATATATACATAATATCAGTGTCTTGTTAATAATAGGCATTTGGCTTTGATTTCATTTTTCCAAATAGTTTCAGAATTTTTGGACAAGGACTGTTGGAATACTACAATAATGATTAAGAAAGAGTTTGATACATGACTTGAACCTGTATATGATTGCTGCTTTGTAAAGTCAGGAGCACATCGATCAATGTTGCTAAGGTGATGAGTTTGGGTGAACTCAAATTTGGTTTGGTCATGTTTTCAACATTTGCGCCCCCACTATTTGTAAATAAATTAGATAATTAAATAATATTATTTCACTAGCTGGAAACAAAAACAAATCATGCACTGCATTGGCATGCTCAATTCTCTTGCTGATGATGGAGCAAGGCTTATCTTGCTTCTGCCACTACACAGGGGTGTGACTGCTCATTACTGACTATGCTATTTTACGTTTTTAGGTCTGTGCAAGAAAGAGGAAAACATTTGTTCTGTTTATGGCTTTGGATGGATGGGGTTCGGAAGCCTTGGTTTTCCGGACAGGGGAGTGTCTGATAAAGTGATGAGGCCAAGAATCCATGATAGCTTAAGAGCTTACCATGTTTCTCAAATTAGTACTGATCTGTACCACACTGTTGCAGTCACTGACCAGGGACGATTATTTGGTTTTGGAGATAACCAGCGATCGCAACTTGGGCATGACACATGGAGAGGATGTCTTAAACCGACTGAAATTTTTATTCAAGAAATGGAAGAAGACACAGGTCTTGTTTCACAGAGTGGGTGACCTACAACTAGTTACTATAGTCGGCTTTGGGGAGGTTAGTTTTATGATATTGTTTTATTGATGAACACTGGTAGAGTTTTTCCGATAATTATTCTTATAAAATCTCATGAAGTTGTAACCGTGAATTCAGGGTAAATCGCTGTTGTATTAAGGGGGTAAAGAAAAATGTAGCGCTTGATAGTTTCTTCTGTTCTTGCTCTTATTATTTATTGTGAAAAGCGTTATTTAGTCATCAATTTCCATTGATCTTATATTTCGTTCTCCCAATTTCCTTTCTGTCAATCATCATTCCTCATCATCTGTACTTCAATTGCCTTTTCAGTTCTATATTTCTGAATATGGGTGGTTCCATATTTACTCAAAAGAAGGTTAGGCTTAATGTGACAACCAACTTTTGAAAGCCTACTTGTGATTATTGTTCTTCCTTTTTCTTTTCCCTGCTATCTTGAGATACAGCCAACGAATATACTATATTCTACAGAACAGACATACAGAACTAATATGAAATCCATAGTTAATATCATAATAATAAGTGGGAGCATATGACCTTTTTTGTGGTTTCTGAATAAAGAAAGCACTTATCTCTTATTTATTGGCCATTCTCCTTTATCCTGTAGTAGTGAGTGAAGCACCTATTATCTTTCCCAGCCAATAAGTACACTATATCAGTGACTTGTGATTACTAATTTGGTCACTGAATCTGAGCTTTTACAGTCAGGGGGAATCATATCTCCATGGATTCAATTCAATCACGTTCTCCGTTTACTTTTAGAGGTCTGTCATGTGAAATTTTGATTTGTGATCTCCACTTTTTAATTTTATATTTTGGTTTTTCTTCGTTTGAAGTAAATTTCAAACCTAATGGTCATCAATTCAAAGCTCTCATTTATTATTTGATCTAAAACCAAACTTTAAATACAAGTAATGTTTTAAATGCTTTTCAGAGATTGCTGGCAGGTGCTTTTTCTAAAAGCGTTGCAAATATTTCTCCAACTACAATCTGAAAACTATCTGCAAATATTTCTCCAACTACAATCTGAAAACTATCTTAAAATATTAATTAAGTCACTTTTATCCCAGGAATTTCAGTTACACATCTTTTTCAAAACTAGAAAACATTTTCAGAATATATCCATCCATCATTACCAGCTATAGTTTGAATTGATGACACAATTATTCTACAAAGATGAAATTTATGTCTTGATTCTATCAGAATCAGAAAATGACCCTTATTAGTAACGTGAGCAAAAAAAATGCTGACAGTGAAAATATCTGCTTTGTTATTCCATTGAAACAAAGAATATTCTGTGGAAGAAGTTGTTTTGATATGATATGATCTGTATTTGGACATACCATTTTGTTCGTTTTCCCATTTTCTCTACTAGTTTGGATGCATGCAGATGCAGATGCAGCTGGAATGTTAATATTATTCCATTTTGTTTTACCCAGCTCTACTGTAGATTTTGGGAGATCCTCCAAGTCTTGAAAACGTTGGAAATAAAGTAATTCCATTCCACTTCACGTTTTGAATTCCTTCTGGCTTTCTACTTGCAAGTAGACAGGCTGCCTACTGGTTACAACCTACAGTATCCATTTGATGTTTGGCATTTGAACTGTATATGAAGTGATAATACAATGCATTTCAGGTTTTTTTTTTTTTTTTAATTACTAATGTTTTATCAGAATTTATTAAATTAGTAATAATTTAAATTATATGTGAACAGTCCCAAAAAAAATAAAATATTGTTAGAAAACATCTGGCAAGTTGACTGGATTATACTACACAAATAAAATGTAAGTTAAAGTCATTCTATTGCAGTTCAGTCTGTAGTGCAAGATTATGTTCACAAGTTGTAATACAGGAAACGAGGTGACAAATTTTTATATAAAATTGCTATATACAAGTTATCTTTTAAGATAATGTACTGTTCTGATAGTCATAGATGCTGCTGTAAGCAAGCAGAGATCCTTGTTTTGGGAGTATCTTCATGGACAAAATGTAGAAGATCTTCGTCAAAAACAGAATATCAGCTCCATATCATATCCACTCCCGACTTAAAATGATATTACTGCCTACCTTCCACTATTTTGAGGACCACCCAACCACTTAGACCAAATCAGATCCCAGGTTTAATTGTTACTTTTCATAAAGCTATAATATACACTTTTAACATTTCAATTTACAGGTTTGAAAACTGGAAAGCAGTTCTAACTTGGCCAAAAAAATAGTAATAAATCAATCAGTTTATTGTGTTTGAAAGAGCTTGTGATGTTTGTTGAAAACTGGTAAGCATTTACTTTGTTGATAAATTGCTACAGAAATATATTTAGAGTTGGTTTCTGACTAAAAAACAGAGTCAGAAGTTTTAGCCAATCTTTTAGCATTGATTTCTTGTGCATAATTGTAGATTACAGGATGTTGGATTTGGAATCTTTAGCCAATCTTTCAGCATTGATTTCTGATAAGATTGATGGCATAGCCATGTTATATTCTGCAACAAAAGGTGGCACATCAATGAAGTTTTGGGGAATGCTATTCCCCATCAGAGATAAATCTGCATGCTATATGAATTTATGACTTGCCCACTTTGTCATTTTCACTGCAGAAGCTGTTGGCTAAAGTAATACTCACGTTGCTAAAACTTATTTATACAATTTAACCAACAACCATGAGCTGTCACCGTGAAGATTTGAACTACTCTCTCGAAATTCTTGTAAACAATTAAGTGAGATTATATAGGTTTATTATATATGCTCACATGTGATGCTGATTTACTCTTGCTTCAAGATTATTTTCTCTTCTTTTATTGATCGACCCTTTGACCTGCTGTCTGCTGAGCACGTGATAAAATCCAAATGTGAATCATGAGCCAAAGACAAAAGTAATTAAGCAGTATCTTTCTTTGAAAAATGAACACAAGGAGAAATAACATTTAATTCTGCTTTTGCCTGCTTTACTACAACTCAGTTAACAGGATGAGCAACACAAAATACAAGAAAAATACACATACAAATCATCATCAACAACAGTGCAGTATCATACAAACCAAAAGAGACTAAAACTCCTCAACCCAGATGATTAAAAACAAAAAGGAGTCCCATATTCACACAACTTCCCTAATATAATTTATGTTCTTCTCTTGACATCTTCATCACAAACCATGTCAGCATACGGGATGATAAGCTAAAACTTCACCAAAAAGCTCCTCATCCTCAGGCCATGGTCTCTAAATGTTCCCTGAAAACTTTTAACATGTCAAAAAATGTTACAATCCCAACCAAGCTACAGTCATCTTCTATAACCCAAACATAATTCACCCTATGTGCAATTGCCTGAATCATCACTGCTACTAGTGAACTCTTTGCGTGACAAACTATTGCTTCTGCTCTCCTCACCATTCTTGCAGAATAGCTCATTGATCTGCTATGTTTTCCTGATCTTGTTAACTTCGGAGTTGCCATTGATTCCTCATCTGATGAAGAATATGTCGATAAGTATGACAACAAATTTGATGAAACATCCAAATGTTCTAGCATTCCTTCTAGGCCCTTGTCCTTCAGCCTTTCTTTCACAACCCTTAAAAGGTCTTCCGGGGGTCCTCCACAGTCAATGTAGGCCATGAGGTCCCCGGCGGACAGAGTTGTGATGGCTGCGGCGACTGTCTCATCACAGCAGCCGAGTGTTAAGGGTGTGATCTCACCGATTAGAATTCCATCACTGTCGACTACAGCCACAGAAGTTTGATCAATGAGTGAGCGAGAAATCGCTTCGAGGGCCAATGTGGCAGGTGAGTGATAGTCCACAGCAGTGATCCCAGTACTGATAATGCCTAGATTGTCAATGGAGAGCGCAGGGATTGGAGAGAATAGGCCAATGGAACTCAGAATGAATCGGATTACGTCTTCTTGAGTTAGCCAGCAGAATTCATGGCCGTCGTGGTTAGTAGGGCTGGTTGGAGAGAGTTTCTGGAGCTGTTTTCTTCTGGTGCTAATTCTATTCTTGATTGGTACAACCAAGTTTTGAGCACCTTCAACCATGAGATCAATTGCTTCTAGTAAACTGCAAAAGGCAGAAACAGACATCGATATTAATTACAGTAATAAGAACTAAAAGAAACTCCATCGTTAAATTTTTAAGTTAATTTGGACTAGCTATATAACATCAAATTCTAAAATATATAAGTGAAGGGTTTTATCATTAATTAGTGATGAAAACAGGGGAAAATCATGTAACACAGTGAGAGTTCAAAACCTTTCTTCCCCAGATTCAAAATGGAATTTGTGGTCAATTAAGTTATCATTTTCGAATGCTTGAACAATCAAAACATAAAATTCATAAAACAGAAAAGCATGTTTTCAACAACATGGAATTCTCAAAACTAAACTTAAAACTGAAAATTCGAAAAAAAATCCCATGTAGTAACAAATATTGAAAACAGTGATTCTTATTTGTACCTGCAAGACGGCTCAACATGCATAACAAGGCCAGGAATCTTAGGCAAAAGCACAGAGACAGATGCCTTCAAAGCATCAGCAGGAGACAACAAATTCTCATCCTTACAAAGATAGCAAATCACATCCACCATACAAACTTTGCCTACACATTTACACTCACACACATCATTTTTTCCATCAAATCCGCTACTTGCCACTTTGTGATGACAATCCCAGACACTGATGAAGGTTTCGTCAGAATTTTTCAGCACGGAAAGCGCATCAGCAATGGTGGCGGAGATTGAAAGTGCTCTTAGCGCCGGCTTGCCAAGACAGAGGTCGGATACCTCATGTGCCAGTAAGCTCACTGCCATGCAAGGACTAATGAAAAGTTTTGAGTGTTTTCAACAGAAGAGTGAAAAGGGTATTTAGTTTTGGAAGAGTTGGTGAAGTTGGTGATGTAGTTATGCAAATTTCCCAAGCGGTGGTTGGCTGCCGGTGGCGGAGGACGAAGAGTTTAGGAGGAGGAGGAGAGCAAGCAGTAATGAAATTGAGGTGGAAGAACGTGGTATTTATAAGAGAAAGAAGAGCTATAAGGTCGGTACAATACTGGGGTCCATGTATTTTCGTTTGTTTTCTATTAAAGAAGATCATTTGGAGCTGGATTCAAAAGTGTTTTTTTCACTGTTAAAAGGTGCTTTTGTTGAATATGCAATGTAACAAACCAGTATTTGTGACTTGCGAGGAAGAAAGGGGAATTAGAGAATTTCTTGTGAAGGCATCTATCAATTAATAGCTAATTAGAGAGTGTTTTTCATGTTGTGAAAAGACAATTTCCTAAACAGACAAAAGTTTATATGAGTAATTAAATGATTCTTAAATACCCATATTATTATCTTAGCCAATTATGATCTACAATGATTATGTTTATTAGGAGAAACACACATGACACACACACGCAAATGTAATCCATTATCATGTTTATTATGGTACAAAACGAAATCCTTCCATCGATCATGACCAAAGAATATATTTTAAATAATTACATCAAACCAATGCTTATCCAATTTAAGGAAAAATAAATCAAAAGTTATCCTATTATATCATCCATCATGCTTACTGCTTATTGTCATAATGGATTTGGTATCATGTTATTAACATCATTGTAGTGTCTTGTCCTTCATTTGCCTTGCCAATTTTATGCTTAGTTTGTGATTATGAGCCTCGTCCTCATGTGGGATTTTTTATTTCCCAATTTTACTCTTAATGCTTTTGCTTGCTAGTTTTTTCCCCATACATCATCAGCACCAATTGTGACATCTAAACAAACCCTAAAAGATGGTTTAACATCTTAACTAATTTACAAAATGGGTGCTTAATTATATGTTTATATTAAGTTTCTTTAATCTAAAATGATGTGATATCTACCATATAAGACATTAAAATTTAAGGTCTCTACCATATTATATATTAAGTTTCTAAGCAGTCAATTAATCATCTTGCATTGTTGACATTACTTTCTTAGTGAAGACATGGAGATGAAGATAGTTTGAAAGTACACATCGATATTTGATAATGACAGAAGAGGGAATACGAAACGTGACCCCATTCCCATACATACATAATTGTCCTGAAGAGCAATTGTGGTTCTCCATACATGAAAGATTTTCACACCCATTTGCTTTTCCAGCCTGAGCCTCGTGTTTGGTAACTTAGAAAATTTGTCCCCATTCCAAGAAAAAGAAAATAATATAAAGGCAGGAAGCATTGAAAGTGACAGCAACTTTTGTCTCAATCTTCATTATAATCAAGTAAATTTATGCAAACTGTTTATTTCTAATGGGTGGGTTGTTGTTGTATTATGACAAAAAAACCACAGAAAATTTGGGAATTTCTCATATTAAGAATCCTATAAAGCTAGCTAGGTGATTTGTCGTTATCAACACTATCTATTACTGTTAATCTATCTCATAATACAATCAAAACTATTTTCTTAATTAGATTCTAATTAATTAAATAATCTCTAATTATATTATGAACCGAATATCCCCTATTCTCACATGCTTTCTATCTTCAAATAATGTGGACAAAGTGATGGATGATATTGATAAGTATGAAAATTACATGCTCCTTGTCAATAATTAATTGCATTAAATCTAATTGAAGTTGAATACTTGCAATCACACAACCCACATGGTTGGGTGCATAAAATAGCCATGTGTGAGTTGTCATGGATCGTGCGTTTCACATGCAAGTTAAGGCACTGGCACACACTACCAAACCGTCTGCCAGCAGTAGTATGCGTTTTGATGAAAAACGACAGAAGATGGAGATCCCATGGCGTGAAAGGAGAAGCTGCTTATCTATTCCTATCACACCATCATGAATATGATAAAAGCTGAATGATTCTTCTGCTTCTGGCTTTCGGCTTTTGGCTTTTGGCTTTTGGCTTTTATCTATTTCATTGTACGCTCTTTTAGGGCTTCTGTTGCTTTGGTGTCGGAATTCTGAATGGAAAATTTAACTTTTATCAGCCTTAATTGTCATTGTGCTTTTCCATACTATTACAGCCTGTCCGAGAGATGCAATGATATATCAAAAAGAAGGTGATTGTATTTGTAAGTAAGAGAGAAAATTTATGGGCTTGGACAAATTTGTAAAAGCCCAAAGAAAACAGGCCACTATTTATTTATGAACCAGTTGGCCCAAACAAGGGTACTACAATACTTTTAATTGTCGTCTCAGCTATCCGCCAACTCTATTAGAAAATGAAACAAGACTGAAAAGGATGGTGAGTAGATAAGGTAAGGTCGAGTTGGCTATAGCCTGTATGGGGGCATTGGCAGTCCATCCACCCACAGAATAAACGGAAAAACACTGGCTATGTAGCCTGCTGTTTCTGAATTTCTTGTCTTTTAGTTGTCTGTCATATTCATCCACTTGCTCATGCTTTGGATAAATCCTACATTTACCAAACCACATCCAATTTCAAAATTTGACCCGAATTTATAAATACAACTCAAATAATTAATATTGATTTGTAAAACAAAGTATATTTATATCTCGACGTGGAAGTTAGACTTGCACTTAGATTTGTAATGTACTCCAAAGCTCTTACAAATATTATTGGTTCAAATTTGCAATTTTATTCATGCGTTGTCCAAATTTGACCAAGTCCCTTGTGAAAAGGAAAGTTGTCACAGCAATTTTTCCTACAAGATGAGATATTATCCGCCAGCAATACGACAGTGATGTACCTGATGGTCTTAAATAAAATAAAGTCCTGGAAACTGAAATTAAGAAATAAATAAAAACGGATAAGAATACCTCTGAAAACTAGAATCTTATCCCATCATCACCGCGCCCACAATTGGATTAGAAAAAATATACAGATTCTGTTGTCTTCTTCTGATCATATGCTGAGCCTATAAATACTTGAGAACACTCTTCATCTCCAATGTATATCTGTTACTTGTCACCAAATTTGAATTCATTTTGTTGACTGTTGTTGTAATTTAGTAGAGAGAAAATATGTTGGCGATTTTTCACAAGGCATTTGCTAATCCACCTGAGGAGCTTAACAGTCCTGCTTCTCAGAAGGTTTCCAAGAGGCCTAAACTCCCTGAAGAAACTCTCAATGAATTCCTTTCTCATCATCCTGACGACACTGTAGCCATCAACTTTGGCCATGCAGCTGTTCTTGCTTACGTTAGTCCTGATCGCCCTTACTCTAGTCACCAGAGGTAAGAGAAAGAACCCATGTAAAGGCTTTAAGTTTAAGCTTGGAAATGAAATCTATATTAATTGGTTCTGGTTTGCGTTTGAAATATGCAGGTTGTTTTGTGGGTTTGATGATATATACTGTTTGTTCATGGGGACGTTGAACAATCTGTACTCACTGAATAGACAATATGGTTTGACAAAGGGAACAAATGAGGCCATGTTTGTAATTGAAGCATATCGTACACTTCGAGACCGAGGTCCATATCCAGCTGATCAAGTTGTTAAAGATCTTGATGGAAGCTTTGCTTTTGTTGTCTATGATAGTAAGGCTGGCACTGTCTTTACCGCACTGGTATGTTACTATTAATTAAGAAGCAAAATAGATGATGTTTTTCTGGCGCGTGCAATTAAAAATATTATTGCAATAGAACAAGTGAGAGTCAAAGTGTGATGGTAAATTTGCTTGCAGGGTTCAGATGGCGGAGTTAAGCTATACTGGGGAATAGCAGCTGATGGTTCAGTGGTGATATCTGATGATTTAGAGGTCATAAAAGAAGGCTGTGCAAAGTCATTTGCTCCATTCCCAGCAGGTACTATTCTGTAAGCAGTATATTTTTTCAGTCATCGGTTTTCTAATTGCAGATAATATACACAAAACTTGTGACATAAGTAATGTAATTAATTAAGTTGGGAAAATAATAAGCGTTCTTCCATTGCATTGCAGGATGCATGTTTCACAGCGAAGGAGGATTGATGAGCTTTGAGCATCCAATGAACAAGATAAGGGCAATGCCAAGGGTAGATAGTGAAGGTGTTATGTGTGGAGCCAATTTCAAAGTTGATGTATTCACAAGGATCAACAGCATTCCACGAGTAGGGAGTGAAACCAATTGGACTCAATGGGATTCCCATTAATTTGTTCTTGCTAAAACTCGCGCAACTCATGTTGCTGTCATTTGCTTACATACAACTCTGAATATGAAGTGAAATCATTAGCTTTTTCCTTCTTTTTTTTTCGCAGGACATAAATAAAGATATTCAGTCTTATGTGGGCAATTGTATATATTACTAGTTTTCAGAATCAAGTTTGTAGTTGTGTTAAACGAAATAACACTTGTGCAACGGGGAAGAACCAAGGAACGAAGTTATTTATTTCCTCCTTTTTATGCAGATTCTGCCATTAGCTTCCATTTAAGAAAATCTATTGACCGAATTAATGAATTGAATACTCTTCAAAACTTTCAAACAACTAATTCCCAAGTTATTTTAAATCATAGATTCTATTAACAAATTTTTAACAGCTTGCTTAAAAAAATACAAACTAAATCCTTCTGATTTCATCATAACTCAGGTACCCAGATGTCATTCCCCAGATTTTATTCAATTAGGTCTTAACGAGTAAACATAGACAAATAAAAGAGCGTTCGAGGTCTAAATTTTCCGGTTACTAATTCTCTGCAGAGTCAGACAAGAGTAACAGACAACAACTAAAAATAAAAAACCGAAGTATGAATCTCTACTAATTTGCAAGTTGGCCGGGTGTCACATTTTGTCATCATTTCCATCCTATCCTCTTCTATGTAAACATTTGAAAAGAATAACCTTGCCCTCGGCTCTTTTCAATGAAAAATTATAATCATCCATACTAATCAACAGACCAATAACAGTTTTGACAGGAACAAGATTCAAAGTATAGATAATGCCACAACAAATATCAATTTAACCAAAAAGGCAAAAAAAAAAAAATGTTCTAGAAATTTTTGTAATTTCATCCACCTGACAAATTTTTTTCCATTTTATGCTGGATACATCTTAGAAGGCTGTTTAATTGTATTCAGTTTGTGTTTCACCAGAATAGTAAGAGCCGTGTAAATATCATTCCTTCCACATATCAGCAAATTCATCAGGTTCCAATGCATTGGAAAGCTCGTGCATCTTTCTCCTCGTCTTAGCTTTAACTTTCTTGGCGTACTTCCCAGCCTTCTGCTTCTTCTCCAATGCTCTGATCTGCAAGTATCAAAATGAGCATATTGCATTACTACATGCAAAAATTTGGATGACTAGGAAAGGTAAACTGGTAGTCTCATGTAGTAAGGATGAGATACCAAGACCGGTTCACAAGAACCTTGCAGTAAACGGAGTCTACATGTGCCAACATGTACAAGGACATCCCACTCTACTCTAAAGAATCCAAGACTGTTTTGAGAGCACCATTCTACCATGTAGAATCAAAATAGACTATTGCCCCCAAATTTAAAAAAGATATGAAATTCCTCTTACCTGATTTGGCGATACATAGAACGGATTCTCGTATAGTGTTGGGCCTCCAAAGCTGCCTCCAAATATCTTGATTGGATTCAAACAAAATCTTGGACCAACCTGTATGGAAACAGATTCCAAAATTCAGCTATGAAAACAAGAACTTGATACCATGAATATTACTCAAAGGCATAAGCAGCAAACCTCAACAAGGGTCGTTTTATCCAGACCTCCACGAGCCACCTTATCTGATTCATTATGAGGAACTGTTATCTGTGTAGCAGAAGCAGAAAGGATAGCAATACTATGAGAAACAATTCATCAACAAAAAAATAAGGACACAACATTATTGAGGAATTAAAGGAACAGAAGCCTGAAAAAATATATAAAACTTTTATTTGATCTTGCTCTTAAAGCTTTAGAGAAATAAAATCACCAACTTTTTAACTTCAAAGGCTTTCTCCCTACAGTTAAATACTATATTTTACACCAGAAAGTTAGAATATAAAACCATGCACAAGGTTCAATAGTTGGACTAGCACCAACCTGGTAATTCCTGAACCATATGTGATCATCAACAATGGAGAAAGCAAAGACATGATCATGATAAGGCTTAGACTTTCTGTGCTCCTTTGGAGTTCCAAATATCTAACCAAAAGAAAAATGAATGAAAATCATTACATATCAAGATCTATGTAAAAATACCACAAGGACACCTATCTTACAGATAACTGAATTGGCCGACATAACCAGTCTATTGCTTGCTTCAAAGGGAAGAGAAACTAAAATACCTGTAAGATCAACTCCTTTATAATTTTCCAGTGGGTATCTTTATCAAAATTAGATGAGAAAGTAAAGAGAGGTCGTGACCCTTTTAGATGGTTTCCAGTAAGCTTCAGTTCTTCCATTGTGTGCACTATAATGATAAGACAATTTTTAAGCTCAAGTTTTCTCAAATTTATAACTACAAATAAATTACAAGACTTAGCTCACAAATGAGATATATCAATCCACAAACAGTTTATGAATATGATATGCAAATATTGATCCAGAAACATAATAATTTTATTCTTGTGATGCAATTTACTGCTCGTAAGACAATATAATTTGAGGTCCAAAAAGAAAATTCACCAGCATTTACTAAAAATTTCACAGATGGACCATTGGGGCACTTGACCATCCACAGATAAAGATCTTTATGTTTCCTGCACTGAAGTAAATAGGGAAAAAGACGATCGCATTTAAATATTACCAACATGTTTGAAGTACCACAATTAGTTTGTAAAACTGCAATCCCACATAAGTAAAAAACCAAAAAAAAAAAAAAAAAAAAGCAAACTGCATTCAAGAATCAAATTTGAATTATTGTTCACAGAACTCAGTCACCTAATTTATTTGAGGATTCACATCTCACTGAAACAGAGAGTTCTGTACACTCAAATTCTACAGGCTACCTAACTGATCAAAATGCAAATTGTGGCATATCTAAGCCAACCGATAAACGCCAGTCCCATCCTTTAATCGGAGGAAGTAAGACCTATTTTCATGAATGTCTGCTAATTAACATAATCAACTTCTTAGTCAGTTTTTGAATAAATTACAGATTATAAGCTAAACATCCAAGCCTAATATACCAAAAAAAGAAAAAAGAAAGAAGCGCAAAATACAAACAGAATCAAAAACAAAAACAACACTTACGAAAACTTTACCTCAAAAAACAAGCAAGAAGAACAGCTCTTCAGCTCAACAAGCTCATTCAAAGTCGCACCTTTACTGCTTTTAGACTCAACCTTGTTGTCCTTCTTACAATGAGGCAAAAGCGACACCACATTCAACATCAAGTGCCTATACCTACACAAATCACATAATCCGCCAATCCCCGCTATTATGTCTACTTCTAGAGTCCCAAGAACAAGGAAATTCAATTCAATTCACTTCACTTCATTACAAAAGAAAAATCAACGAAGCTCTCACCTGAAATTGATACGGCGAGAACAAGTCACCAAAACCTTTTCTTTGTTTCTAAAAACACATGGGGTATCAGTTTCCTTTACATCAGTTTTATCCTTCCAGCCCAAGAGCGTCCGTTTAGGTCGCTCTTCGATAACGTTATCATCTTTCTTTGCGGGTTCAACGGCGTTGGTTTCACTGTGCTTTCGCTTCTTCCCCATATTCTAAACCACATAGAAAAACATATAAATATTTGAAAAATAAACTACAACACGATAAAACAGAGTTTACAGGAGTTGCAGAACTTTTTCTATTTACCAGAGTTGGCTACAGAGAACGAAGGAGGAAGAGGGATGATAAACCCTAGTTAAACCTGTCAGCACAGCAAGACAAGAAGCGCGAGCGATGGGTCAGGGCCATTTAACAATGGGTTCGGTTCGCCCGGGTCCATGTTTGAATTCGTGGGTTTTTGTTTGGGCCCGTCAAGATTATATTTTAATTTGATATTAAAATATTAATTCATTATTTATAGGGGATTGTGTTTGTGCCCATGTATATGAATTCATTTTAAAGAAATAAATACAAACATTAAGGGTCTTAACGAAAATATTCCTTATTGTAGTATCTGCTCTTCGAACAGGCGACATCTGTGACACACACTCCGCAGAGGCACCCACCTCGAACTTTCTGCAAAAATCTAAAAGCTTCAATTCGACGCTTTTGCGTGCACAACATAAGCATCATCAAACAAGAAGACACAGCCCAGTTCCAGAGAAACATGGCTGATCGTTTCTTTCCAAATGAAATGCCAAACTTCGTTCCTGAAACATCACTTACACCTCATGAAACTACAGCCAAAGATTCTCTCACGAAGCTTCTCTCTCTGCCATACGCCACACTTGCTGATACACTCAAAAAATCAGCTTTCGCTCTTAATCAAAAAGTACTTCTTCATAACTGGCTTGCTAAAAACACTCTCTTCTGGATTCTATTAATATCTCAACCAAGATTTTTTTTTTCTCTAAGCTGAATTATGGCTTTCTATTGGATTGTGGGTTTAAGATTATGCCAATTAGTAAGTGTTTGTGACTTGTTTTTTCTCTTTTTTGTTTAGGTTGTGAATGAGACATGGGGATTGAGTGGAAAGCGGGTACAAGATTACACATTGTACACGGGTGTTCTTGGGACTGCTTACTTGCTTTTTAAATCTTACCAAGTTACCAAGAATGACAGTGACCTTAAATTGTGTTCTGACATTGTTAAGGCTTGTGATTCGGCTTCTAGAGATTCTGGGTACTCTCTCCCTCCTCTGTTAGAAACATGCAATTGTTTTTTAAAGAGTTGTAATTTGTATGTCTAAATTGCTTGAAATACATGCCAACTCATTCAGTGAACTAAGGTTTTATTTTAGATGTGGGATTGCTCAAATTCACTGGAATTTGTTAACCTACTTGTGGTCTATCTCGTACACTGTGCAAATGAGCTTTTTAGAAGGAAGTTGTTTGTTAGATAGTGGAAATGCTTAAGTTAGTTGGAAGTCTGCCCAATTTGAAGTTTAAGTCTCACTTTTTATGTCGTTGATTTAGCAATTTGAATCTATTGCATTTGTTGTGTGATATTTGTGATTGCTGAAATTGTCCAAAAAACTCTAGTTGTAGTGATGCAATTGAGGTGCAGAGATTCTGAATTTCAGTTTAGTGGAAGTGAAAAAATTTGGTGAAAGGTCCTTTTGTTATGCGAAATCTACGGATGTTTTGGAACTTCGGACCAATTGCGGATTCAGACATAACTCGCAAGGGCAGTTTTGTAATGGAAATGGAAAGAAAGAAATCATTTGGTTACGGTTGTAATGTGTTATGTGGGATTGCTTGCATAGTTGGAATTATGCAACTTGATTGGATTTTAAGTTCTAGCTATGCACCATTATAAATGATTAATCTGACTTCGGTAAGTTTATTATGTGATGCATGGAGATAGGCGTGTGACATTCATATGTGGGCGGGCTGGTGTTTGTGCTCTTGGTGCTGTCATGGCAAAGCAGTCTGGTGATGAATGGCTACTTGATCGCTACTTAACACAGTTTAAAGTGGTACTTGATTGGATTTTTTTTAACTGTCTTGATGACATTACTCCCCTTAAAAGTCGAATTATTATCATTTGCTAATTTTTTGGGATTCAATTATTCTTAAAAGCAGATCAAACTCCCTAGTGATTTGCCAAATGAGTTTTTATATGGGAGAGTGGGGTTCCTATGGGCCTGTTCATTCTTGAACAAGCATATTGGGAAAGACACAATATCTACTACCCAAATGGTAAATTATGTGTTCTCTTTTCTTCCCTGTTTATCTAAAGTAAAGAGGTCCAAATCGATTCTCTTTTTGATTGGAGTAATGTTTGTGTAGAGAGCAGTTGTGGATGAAATTATTAAGGCTGGCAGGCGATTTTCTAACAAGGGAAGATGTCCATTGATGTATGAATGGCATGGGAAGAAGTATTGGGGTGCTGCCCATGGATTGGCAGGAATTATGCATGTTTTGATGGACATGGAATTGAAACCTGATGAGGTGGAGGATGTTAAGGGTACACTTCGCTACATGATAAAGAACCGTTTTCCCAGTGGCAATTATCCTTCGAGTGAAGGAAGTGAATCTGACCGTCTTGTGCATTGGTGCCATGGCGCTCCTGGGGTCACTCTTACCCTTGTGAAAGCAGCTCAGGTAATTCTTGTCAGGCTTTTATTACTAACTAATTGGTCAAATTTAATGCAAAGTATCCATCATAGTTCAGCAAAACAAAGAAAGATTTGTAAACCATAAATATTATTTGCGTACCCTTGTGATTTATGGAAAGAAATAATTCATTGTGTAAACCATTATATGATTTGCTATTTTGTTTTGTTTATCGTTGCTTTTTGCCAAGTAGTGTGAATGGCATTGCTAAGCAAAATCACTGGAAAATACTGCCACTTCCTGGCTTCCAGAGAGAACTGAACTTTGTTGCAGTTGTTACCGAAAGTTGAGGTAATGCATATTCTGTTGGTTCATAGCTTTGTGGAGCAACCTCCAGTAGTGAGAGCCCCCGTTTACCTTATTTTGGAGAAATCATTTGTATTCCACAGAGTACACATGATATTAGCAAAGCTATTGCTTCTTTTCCCTGCTGGCTTCTTTGACTTTTCTTACTGAGATACTCAAGTCTTGTTAGTCCTCTAAGTCTTGGTGGCTAAGAAACACCTCTTCAGGATCTCAGAACTGTCTTATTCACAATGTTTTAATTATCAGGTTTTTGGAGATAAGGAATTCCTGCAAGCGGCTGTGGATGCAGGGGAGGTGGTTTGGAAAAGGGGTCTGCTTAAACGAGTTGGCATCTGTCATGGCATCAGCGGGAACACCTATGTCTTTCTGGCACTCTATCGATTGATTGGTAATGTCAAGTACTTGTACAGAGCCAAAGCATTTGCTTGCTTTCTTCATGAAAGAGCTCAAAAACTTATAGCGAAAGGGACGATGCATGGAGGTGATTGCCCCTATTCACTCTTTGAAGGTATAGGAGGAATGGCTTATCTCTTTCTGGACATGATTGAACCATCCGGAGCTAGGTTCCCTGCTTATGAACTTTAAGCTGCTTTCAGTATGATAGATGAGAAGAGCATGTGTAAATTCTAAACCATTCTTTTTTACCTGGTCTTCTTTATGCGTGTGAAACCTTTGTACTCTGTAATTATATTAAGAAGTTTAACTGTCTTCCGTTGGTACTTTTTCACCAAAGCTCCATGATGGCAGATTTGGCAATGCGTTAAGAGGGATTTCTTAATGTACAAGCCAAAATTGTTCATCCAAATGTTTTAGAAAGTTTTGAAGTACAACTAGAACACAAATTGATTTTATTTTTCATTTCATGATAAGACTCTGCGAGAGTAACTTACACTTAGCAACGGGGGTAAGTGATTTTATTTTCATTTTTAAATCACAAGTCGTCTACATCTACAAGACAAACTGTCTACAAAATCCAAACTCCACACTGCCTAACGGACCTTCAATTTCATCATCTCCCGCACTAAAGATTGGTAGAACAGAACGGCCAGGCTTTCAATTAGGCCAAACCAACAAGTTTCTCACTGATTTCCCAGACTTTACGTGCCTTCTCCACATCACTAGCTTCTTGAGACAACTGGTTCTCAAATGAAGCCGAGTCCTTGTTCCAGCTCCAGTAAACACCCGATTTGGTCAAGCTTGGATCGCTAACAACCTAACAGAAGCAACCGGTTCAGATCATGTCCTATGGATAACAATCACAAATCTATGCATGATATATAACACGATAAGTACTAGTCTCATCAATTTTTACCTGAGCAAGTCTTTTTCCAGATTCATCTTCAGAGACATAGCCCTTGGTGATGTACTTCTGGAATGGAGGGAAGAGAAGCCTGAACAAGGGAATGTGTTCCCTGAACAAACCTGTTGTGGCAATGCAGCCAGGGTAAAGGGAAGCAAATGTGATGCCAGTTTCCTCATGGAAGCGCCTGTGGAACTCTTGCATGGTGAGCATGTTGCAGACTTTGCTGTCCTTGTAGGCCTTAGCACCGTCAAAATCTCCTCCATCAATCATTGATGAGGTGTTTAGCCCATTTAAGCCTCCGGCTAGCCCCCTCAAGTCTCCAAGGTTGGCCTTAGGAGGTACATTCCCGGCCAAGGTATTTGTATTTCCTGATTCATAATGCATCATAAAAGCACAGTTAGTGCATCAATGTTGAAATTTTGATACCTTTGACAAATGTAAACTCTTACTGCTTATGAATTAGTACCTGTAATTGAGCCAACAATGATGAGACGCTTTGATGGGTAATCGGATTGCTTCAAGTCGTCAAGCAACAACCGTGAAAGGAGGAAGTGACCAAGGTGGTTTGTTCCAACACTCAGTTCAAATCCTTCAGCAGTATATGTAGGATCCTTAGCAGTTGGCAGGTAAACAGCAGCATTGCAAACCAGCACATCAAGAGGCCTGCCTGATCGCTTGAAGCTATCAACAAATTGGCGGACACTGTCAAGGGAAGCAAGATCCAAATGCATGATTGTGTAATTCTCCTTGGCAATTCCAGCTGATTTGGCAGCTCTTTCAGCCTTCAGGAAGTCCCTGCAGGCCATGATTACGTGCCATTTTCCAGTTTCAGCTAAAGCCTTGGCTGTGGCAAGACCCAATCCAGAGGATGCGCCAGTGATTATAACACTCCCTTTTCTGAGAGTTTTCTTCGCTTGTGGTGAAGCTACATTGACTGCTGGCGAGGCGGTAGCCATGGTTTGGGCTCTTACTGCTCCATTTCTGTGGCTGAATTCTCTCTGCAGTAAGAATCCCATTAAGTTTACAGATTCATACATATATTCACACTAGTGAGAAAATTAACAAATTACAACCGCATTGCAGTATCTAACATGCAGTCATTTTACATGTCAGAGCCAATGTTCTCTTATCTATAAAAAATCCATTGCTCTCAGACTGTCTAACAAAATTCCAAGCTCTCTAAAACAGCTGATTTCTGAAAATCTGACTCATTGCACGGCCGCTTTCTTTTTTATATAGAATTAAATAATGCAGATATTTATCACAGTAATCTGCACAAAACATGTGAGAAGACATTGAAGCGCATCCAATAAACCTAGTGATATCTGATTATGTAGATTTTTTGTTGATGCTTGTAACTTGTAAAGAACTGCTTAGTGGTTCAAACTATAACTCGTTCTTTCTTTCTTTCTTTCTTTCTTTCTTTTTTGGCGGATTATTAACCATATTTTTGCTGCAAGTACGTACATACCTTGCATCTTAATGCAGAAGAGCTGAAATCAGCTTTGGCATGGTCCGAGAGTGAAACTCCAAAAAGACTCGAGTCCTTGAAAGATGCACTTGATTTCCCCTGCATGCAACAAAAATTACATACCAAAATGTCAACCCATATGTTTCTTTCACCAAAATAGCAAGAATATCAAAGCTCATAATCAGAATTCAGAGCCAAAAATGAGAACAAACCTCTTTGGGGATAGAGAAAGCAGAAGGAGCCAAAGCAGCAGCTTGGACAGCCATTTTTTGCAGCAACTAGGAAAGAAACTTTGAACTGGGTGTTTCAAATTTCCTGTTTAGGATATTTTTTTTCCCGACCAAAGTTGAGAATGAAAGAGATTTTAAGTGAGGTGTAGTACATATAGGGAAGTACCGTATTCTTGTGACAAAAAAGATTAAGAGAAGATAAGATAATTGGCAGCAAAAGTATCCGCTGCATCGATTCTCGACCGCCAATGGGAATTCGAGACTAGGATTTCCTGATATTTCATGCGTCTTTTAACTTGGTTGTGGGCCTTAAGAGGGAAACTTTGCTCCGATCGCAGAATGGTTCCACTCCCAATAGTTATGGGCTGAGAGTATGTAAATTCTGAATTGGATAAGGAATGATGGGGAAATCTTTTTCACGCTATGGATTAGGCTACGATCTTTCATTGCATGGACATGGCTTTAACTTTAAGGATGATTCTCGTGTTAAAATAAATTAATTAATTAATAAATTGACAGAGATGGATAGATGAAATCATATTTAATATTTAAGGGATAATTAATTGCCAAGTCCTACTTCACTTGCCATAAAATATTTTATTTGTGTAAATGCCAACTCACTTGTCAAACATGCTTGTAAATTGTTTCAAACTTCTGCCCATTTTAAATAATTTGGGTGCAATAGCTATGCATCAGGTTTAGTGTTTTAAGTGCTGTGACTGAGTTTATCAATTCTACAAATTATTGCTCATAAATGAATACTCTTCAATCAAATTATTGACAGGCTTAAAACTGAAGTGCCAATTACGATAATATATAATCATCAACACCTAATTCCATTCCCTGAAGCCTGCTAGTGAATTCCACAAAATTGACTCGAATGAACCATGAAAGAATTTCATTTAAATTCAATAAGCTTTTGCCATGCCAGGACTCTACAATTCCCGGTACCGGAGATACAATGGTTTCTAAATTCAAGGTGTAGTTTTTTTTTTTTTCCTTTTTTTTGGACAAATCTATATTTCTCTCAATGCCCAATCGGAGTGGCTATCCATGTAAGCTTCCAGTCCGATAAGCGCAAGCACAAAAGAAAGAAGAAACGGAACTCGCTAATATTACAAATCTCATCCATTATCTCTCTGTACACATTTAACCAAGGGGGAAAATGGACGCCGGCCAATTAGACTTGTATTTCATCAACCCATTTCCCCCACCACACTCAGGCTCCTGCCATCTTTTTTGCTTTTCTTTCTCCTTAGGCGGAAATTTAAATACGAACGGGTAATCCAAAATTTTGATACGTTCTAATTTCCCCACGAAGGCCAGCTGTTACAATCACCATGTCCCAGGCTGACATATTTGAATTTAACCCATTGGAGATATCCACACTGGTTCGAGGGCTCCAATTCCTTGCAGCCAACACAAGTTTTTCCTCTGGCCAGGTAGCTGAGATTCTATCAAAGAAGTAGCTGTTGGTTACACTAGAAATGGTTCCATTTAGCGGACTATTGGTGTAACCAGATGCAGATAGAAAACCCTCGTTACCACTAGTTTCCTCAACGGGTGTAGGAGGATGATTAGCTGTGGAAAACTCATCAAGGTTATTGTCAAACCCATTTTGATCACTGGAATATGTATCTTGTAGTCCCAATGTGTCACCAATGCCAGGCCAAGGGATGGCCACTGATACATCTTGACAATGGAAATGCTCATACGAACATGTAACAGTAACACCTTTACTTCTGTTAGGTCGAGACTCGGCTTCGTATTTCCACACATATACATAAGAATCCTCACTAGCAGAGACCACGTATCTTCCATTCGCTGTCGGGGAGGCAGAGATTTGGCTATTTGTGTTACGAAAACCTATCAAAGTAGAACACCAACTCACCTGTGAAAATGTAGCAGTATATATGCACAACTGAAAAATAAAAGGACCAGCTTGTTCTCGAGTATGCATGAAAGCTAATGAGTCTTTTATGCTTGTAATAAGTCGTACTTAGTTTGTATGATTCGGAGATCTCATCTAAATTATAATTATGATGTGAGATCAAGCAAGCTGTTGGCTGTTCCACAACAATTCCTCATTTGATATCATTTTTTGATCCACGAGGAACATCAGCATAACAAAAGAGAAGTTCCAAGAGTGAGTGAACCAGATGTCTACTTAGGTGACAAAAACATCCTAGAAAAAGTATACAAAACTACACAAACCATCTCAATCATCTTTAAATATATATTTTCAATTAAAAATACCAGAAAACTTAATGCAGCTATAGGCAGATTGTAATGTGCAGAGAAGCAATTCAGATACAGTTTCCACAAATATTTGACTTCTATTTGAAACCTTAAATCACTCCATGGAAGAGCAATTATGATATAATAATTGGTAGGTATATAGCATATATTACGAGAAAAATTGGACAAAAGAAATCCCTAATTATAAAATCAAGATTGCAAGATTTAATATTAGGGAATGATCTCCAAGAGGAACCAAGTCTAATATGTGCTAACTATGCCCCAACACCAAAGGTCAGAGGTCAACATCGATTAATCAACTATGCTAGTTAAAAGGTTATTGATAACTATAAACAGCCCTTGATAGATCAACTAATCTTTGCAATTCCAATTATTCACCAGTTAGAACTAACATAGACCAATCTTTTACAGAGTAGACCAAAAACCACCGTAGTGATCAACTCCTCATTCCTGATACTGACTGATGGAAATGGAGAACCATTGGCATCAACTTTAGCGGTGCCACAAACTTATTTAAGTAGTTCAGGTATCAAGTGTATAAGGGTGAAGTATCATTTATACTACAAGATGTAAAAATAATTATAAAAAAAAAAGGATGAATCATATGTTGAACATCATTTTCACCTTTAAACTTGTGAACTAAATCAACGCCATCAATAACCCGAATCCTAGAATCAACAGACGTGATGAGCACTTCCGATGAACTTCCTGGTGCAAACTGATTTATGAAGCTAATTAGCAACTAACAAGGATCAAATGAACTAGTGGCAGAAAATTTATAGAAAACAAATTACTAATTATGCATCTAAAGAAGAGAATGAAAATGGGAAAGGATAGGAGAGAAAAAGTTTCCTTTCATAGCTCAATGTATAATGTCAAGGAATCTAGAAGGCGCAATGCCTGGCAAATTACCTGGAAACCAGTGATTTTCTTCTGATGAGATTTCTTCTTCTTATTCTGCAGATTGATTTGACTTTTCTGTTGCAACTTATTCTCTGAACAAGAAATAAATACAAAAAGAGAATCATTAAGCTCCAGCAGAACATGATATCCACACATAAGCACACATTCACAATCACAAAATTGACAGAAAGAGCAAGAGAGAGAAAGAGAGTTATCATATACCAGATGTATTGTATAAATGACAGCTTCCCTTGTAAGAACCAACCAGTGCACCCTTCAAAAATCAACAAAATATTAATTGAGCCACAGACTAAATTTTATTTTCCGAAAGTTATATACATAGACCAACTACACTACTAAAATAAGGCTCAACCTGACCATCTGGTGTATAGCAGGCAGCAGTGACCATCTCATGCAGATCATTCCAGTCAACAACTTGACGTTCAGGAATGCTCCATATGCGAACCTTGGCATCTAGCGATCCACTAATGAAATATCTATCATCAACAGGATTAAACTGGATGCAAGTTACTGTGCCAAGGAAGAGTAAAAAATACAAAGCTTAATTAGTGTTATGTAAACTAGTTCAATAGATTGAAGGACACAAAAAAAAGTCTTTTTGATTATTCAACCAATCTAGGCACTTAAAATTAAATAAGAAAAAAGAAAAAGAAAATCAGACTTCTTAAAGGGACCAAACAATTGTAAACGATGTGCAACTAATCCATGTCTTTATTTTTTTAATAAGAGGTAAATCATAAGGTTTGATGCTTCAATAAAGAAGAGGCGAAAACGAATTCATGTTAGTGGTCTTCAATAAAGAAAAGCTATCATAACTACTTACCATAATCACTGTGAGAAAATATTTTCAAGCACGTCTTGCTAGACAAGTGCCACAGCCGCACAGTTTTGTCCATTGACGAAGAGAGCAGATGCTGAAGAAAACACCAAAAATTCATATTAAGTTATTCTTCATGGACATCTAATTCCTCATGATACTAAGAGATGATCAATTTCTTGATTTAGAAACATATATACAGTTCCTAAAGCCAAACATTAAATAACTAAAAACTCAAGAGATAATCCAGTGGTTTGAAATCTGTCAGATGACTCAGATTTTGATGACTTCCTAAATGATGTTGCCCAAAAACAACCCAGAAAATAAAACCTGAGAAAGATGACAATATCAGTTAATCTGGCAACTGATTTAAGTGTTCAATCAGTGAACAGGGTTAAAATCCCAGGTGCGTAACATGAAGTGGGAAAGAACAACAAAGACAACAACAATTAAGGGCAAAAGGATCAGCATTTACGCACAAAGAACTACCCAAAAAAAAAAAATTATGTTACCAAAATTGTCAAACAGTATAATTACGGTTTCTAACTACAGGCAGGGGACAGCAAACTGTCCTCAATGCTCCCATGTGCCTGAAACCCATGGAAAAATAATAAAATAATGCTGTCGAGATAAGGAAGGAAATGGACTTTGTAAAAAAATTAAGCCCATCATAGCAATAGTATAACAAGAAAAATCCATCCAACCACAGTATCACGAACCCTGATTGCAAGATGAACAACTGGGGAAAAATTATAAAAGTGACTTGAGCATATAAAAGGACAATAAATTTTTTGGTAATTATTCAGGTCAGTTAGCAAGTGCATTCTTGGCATATATTTCACTCATCATACTTTTCCATACGAATTGAAGGCACAAAAGTCAATATCTTGCAACTAGCATGTTACATTATTGCTTGGTACCATTTTTTACAAGGGATCTTTATCACTCAATTACTATTCACCACTTGAAGCATGTTTCATAGTGAAAATATTGAATTCCAGAACCTTTATGGCTGATTGACTTGTTTCAAGCTTAGCTAGCTATATTCCCTAAACTATTTGACTCTCTTTGACATCTGAGATATTGGATGATGTTTGTTGGTATTTCTCACATGAACACTTATTTGGAATGTCCACTGAGATGGCCAGCAAGAAGTATCCTTCAAATACTACCCTAAAACCTTCAAATACTACCCTAAAATTTGAAAATGATCTTTTATTAAATTTCCAAATTTTCAAGATCACATCATAAAATGTCCACAGACTATCTTTCTTGCACAGCCCAACAGTTTCAGAACACAATTTTAGTTAACCATTAGCATTCTTCTTTAGATCACTTATAGTCCAATATGCCCAATAATAAAAAAATTTAGAAGTTTGGAAAGAGTAGACAATTTGGGCCAAGGGGCAACAGACCATGAACTTTTCTGTTGAGAGAGGAGTTTGGTGCAACGTCCTTCCAAAACCGAAACCACATTGATCAACAGTTCACCAAGCTTGTATTGTGAAATTTACAGAGCCTTCTTCTTTTCCTTTATCTGGTCATCTATCAACCAATCTAATCCATTATTCTCTCCTTCATAAACTAAGTAAACTGCTTCACCGAGTAATGAGTAAACTACAATGCTCAAACATAAGTTCGAACAAGGTTCAAACATAATTTTGTTCAAATGAATCATCATAGAAAACCTATTTAGAGCATTCATAAACCTGACTACAGAACACCCTCTGGATTGCTAATGAACTCTATGATCTATCTCATTAAACCATTCCCCACGTTGATAAAAATCAAAAGTGAGCCAAAACATAAACACAACTAGCCAAAACATAAACAGAACTATGTGCCCAAAGCTACTATGCATATGGGCAACTTAGTTAACTCTTATGACATAAGCAAAACAGAATGATAGCTCGAACTACATGAAAAGAGGATAATAAATATACATATAAATTAGAAGCTTACTCGACATTTCATACTCAGGAATGATAAAAGGCATTCAAAAATTTAAACTAGTCATCCTGCAACAAGTAGAAGTAGAAGAAGAATAAGGGACATTTAACAGAAACCCAAATGATAACTAACCTGAGACTTGGACCACGACAGGTCAAGCACATCATGAAGATGTCCTTGAAATGAACAAAAGGGTTTCTCTGAAAGCGCAAACACTGTCTCTGGCACCACAACGTGGTCCAAGCTCAATGATTTCCGGTTTATAGACCTCCCTCTTCTTTTCTTCTCAAGATAGTTATCCACATGTTTTGGGGACAATGATGTTGGTTCTGGTGATCCATTCGCCAGTAGCAATAGATTCAAATGCCCATCTTCCGGTTTCTCTAACAATTCTCCCTTCCTCTCGGACTTCACAACCTGCCAAACATGAATAACACAATCCTCACCTGCACTAGCAAGATACCTTCCATCCAAACTAAACTTAATACTCCAAATAGACCCACTATGTGCTTGTATCTCCTGGCTCTTGTACAGTGCAGTGAGCTCTTTACATGACTTCCCATATTGCCGCACCCTCACTCTCTCCGGTCCATGAAATGAAACATCCTGGCTGTCATCTGTGGCAGAACTCGACCTCCGCCCACCCTTCTCCGATGAGGTATCCCTCTCGTCACAGCTTCGTCTCTCTTTATGCCCCTTCACGGTACTAGCAACAGTCCTTATACTCTTCAACCAACTCCCTTTCTTCTTCAACTTTGTTCCACCACCAATACTGCCATTCGTGTTCAAATCGAAATTATCCTTACTACCGTCCTCCACATTCTGCCTCCTCATCAACTCTTGAACAATAGGTGAATGTCCCACACACATTTCAAACTCTTCCATTGTCAACTGCCTCCCAGTTCCCAATTCCTCCACCTTGTTCCATGCCCCATCCTCCCGAATCTCGTTCACCACAAACTCTTTACCATTATCAAGATTCTTAATTAAACACACCTGTTCATCAACCCCGACGATCCCATTACAATCAAAATCCTCAACAACCTCTCCACGATTACTGCTATAATTGCCATTGCCATTAAAACTAATGAAATCATCAACCCTTTTAGAACTCTTGCCGGTGGGCGGCTTATTTGGCAAAGCAGCACTAGCAATAGGAGATGACCCATTATTGCCATTACCACTCCGCGAATTACCAACAACAACTCTTTGAATAACAAAACTTTGATTTTGATTGAAATCATCATTATCATTATCATTACTGTTACCATTATTTACACGCGGTGAATCTAAAGAAGAACAATGAATAGAAAGAATTGAAGGCGAACAAGCAGATAACTGATGGTGATGACGACGACTACTACGATCATCGTGATCACAGCCGTTACTATTCCTTGCACCGTCCGATTTTGATCGAACGATACTCCCGGCACCACCAACACCAACGCTTGAAGAAGACGTACTACAACCCTGATCTTGCTTATTCAACCGATCAGACGACACCGATCTTCCAAAATCTCCATTACCCATTTCCCTCCTCTCCATTTCGGATCCAGGCTTTGCCCGGGCCAAAGCCCGGTCGTGACTGAGACCCATTTCCCGGAGCAACCGATTCCGGCGCTCGGATACCGAAACGGGCTCGGAGATCCAAACGTCGTATTTAGTAGACACGCCCATAGGAAATTTAGGGACCCGAAACTCATAATTGGGAGAATCCGGGTTGTTATTGTGGTTATCAGGTTCTGATTCAGAAGATGAAGAAGTTGTACAAGAATTAGAGGAGGAAGTAACCAATCGATCAAGGGACTCGTAGAAACATTCGTCTTCGTCTTCTTCGTCACCTCCTGCAGCTCCAGTCTTGCTCATGGTTTCAGTTGTTCAATCCGTTTTTGGTGTCTATGTTCGTTATTGGGCATGCCCATTTGCAAAACGAAAAAAGGGATTCCCAGTTGAAAATACTCTTGAGTTGGTTTAGTTTTTGTTGGTATATATTTTTTTGAGTTAACAAAGAAAATTGAACGTAGCGGGTTGCTAAATTTCAAGATTTGGGGAGACAACAGGAGGGGATCGGGGAAGAGGATAGAAGAAACGGAATGTCGTTTTGGGAGAGGGATCAGATCCGATGAAGGAGAAATGGGAAAGAGAGCGAAGCCCTATGTTGTTAATGTTAGCGTTGGGAGGGAGGGAAGGAGAGTTGGGGTTTGGTGATGTTTTTCTGTGGAGACGTGAGAGAGAGAGAGAGAGAGAAAACACACAAACAAATGAAAGAGAGAGATTTTGTTTGGTTTGGTTTGGTTTGGTTTTTTGTTTGGTTGTTTGTTTGTTATGAGTATTGGAAATGTAAAAGAAAGTGAGAGTATTTTCTGTTTTGTTTTTTTTTTAAATATTAATAAATAAATAAATAAAATTGATTTTATAAATAGAGAGATGTTAATATTTAATTTTTTACATAATTTTTTATATTATTTATATATTATTAAATTTATTTTATTTAATTAATTAAATTTATATTTTATATGTATATTAATTATTAATGATATAATTAAATATAATATTATTTAACGAGATTTAACTCATTATAATTATAAGTGTAAAAATGGATAGAAACTTTTTTTTTAATTTAATTTGATGAACATTCGTATAAATATACCTATGCAAAACATGTATGGCAATAATATTCCTTTTTAAATTGAACATTGCATTTGCATGCACAAAGTATATGCAAAATGACAAACAAATAACAATAAAAAAAAAAAAAAAAATTGTGTAGATAGTTGTGTTTGTTTCTTTACTCAACTTGTAAGCTTGTAAATATTTTATTTTTCTCAATAAAATTAATGACAATTATTAGCTTTACTAAGTTTATACTTAAATATTTGGGTTTTATTTTTTTCTAATATTTCAAATTTTATTCATAATTGAAAAATAATATTCATTAGACGATAATTTTATATATATATATATATAATATTATTACTCGATAATTTTGAATTTTTCTCGAGAATAAAATATTAACTAAAAATATTTTATTTTATTTATATTAATTAGTCAACATTATAAATTTGTTTACTATTCATTTGTCTACTAATCATGTAACAACTTAATTTTGTTTGAAAATAGAGAGGCATCACTAAGTTAGCAAAAGTGATGACATTATTTCAATGACATGATCAAAGAATATGATTTAAGTTTTTAAATTCACAACCTTACAAATTGGGGTCTAATCATGAATGAACATAATCAAGTTGTTAAATCATAACAATATAAGTTGGGGTCAAATTACAACAACAAAGAGAAATAGTAAATTCAATTAAAGCCAATGTGTGATTATTTATAAAAATAGACCACGAGATGCATACTTTTAAATTATTGTCATGTACTACATACAAGGTGAATTGAACAGAAAACAAAACTATCATAAATAATAATTATAATAAAGATTTATAGTTAATTAATTTTGTTTAAATATTGAATTGGGCTTGGTAAAGTGAAAGGCAAGGCCCATAAAAGCCTGTCCTCCAGCCCATTACTGTTAAGTAAGTAAAGAATTAGGACCATCTTATTATTTATTCCCATTACCATTTATATAAAGATAATTAAAAAATAAAAATATTTACACATATATTTAATAAATAGTATTATTTTAAAAAAATTAATTATTTATTTATAATTTTATAAAAATAATATCAAATTTATCGTAAATGACACATATTTTATTCGAAATAAATAATTTTTTTTAAAAATTGTGAACACAAATTATAAAAAATAAAAATAAAGACATAATGATTGATTCTCTTATTTAAGATTAATCATTAGACACTTTTAATCACGTGTTGTTTGGACAACAAACCCCCGATTCCTAGAACCGACATTTACTTTGAAAACAACTTCATGTGTTAAGTTATACATATTCCGAGAATACTACTTGCAGGATCTCGAATTACAAGCTCAAATTAATACAGGCATGGTTAGAGTTCAATAATTTTGGTTAGTTAATCTAATCTAATTAATTAATTAATTATAATGTTAATTACTTGGGTACAGGCAAAAAAGCACTACCAACTCAACTCATTTCAAAGTAATTACTTAAGTAAAAGGGAAGGAAGGAGGTAAGAAAGAAGAGAGTCGGTGGTCTAAAAGCACTTGTTTAAGAAGCCACTGCCAGGACAAGCTGAGTGTGCTTCTGCAAGATGTCTGGAATGGAAAATGAAACCCGTGTTTTTGTACTAAAACTGCTTTATTATGCTGGAGATAATGTAATGGGTTAGCTAATGATATAAGAGAATCCCATTCCCAGGTGAATTTATGCTGCATATTACATTAATTTAACCATTGTCTTCATCCTGCAATTTTGTCTTTGATGTCAAAAACTTGTTTTGTAAAAGCATAAAATAAAGAACAGCTTAAAAATGTGGATGCTAAAGTGCTTTTAGAATAGAATCTTTTGAAAAAGTGCTTTTAAAATATTAACAATTGGAAGGCCAGAAGGGAATGGTATAGGCAAAGGACCTAAGTCATCTATATATCGCTGACTTTTACCTTTTATATGGGCTTATAATAACGAAACTGTCAGTGTACCAGACAAGACTTAAGAGCAACAAGAAAAAGTAGTAGGACTCGTTTGGTTGGTTTTGTCAACTTAGTGAGAAAACTGCTTAAAACAGAGTGAAGGAAATGGTCATCTCTCAAAATCAACACAATCTTCTTCGTGTTATACCTTAGCTTAGAAATCTACAACTTCAACGTACGAAATCTCCGAATTTTAAACGTACAAAATACAAGACTAGTTGTAAGTTCACTCACGATTTGAAAAAGTTCGTGATCCCTCGAAAGATTAGTGGGTATTGGAGGGAGAATTTGCTCAAGGCCATGCATATTGCATTATCCCACTACAACTCCAATTCCAATAGGGCCAACCAATAGAATCAAGAACGCCTTGTCAAAGACCCTAATTTACATACTTTGTTTTTTAATTTGTCATTATTGATGATATAATGATTAGTATTATAAAATCTTATTCAATTGTAACTCTTCTTCTATTCATGTTCTCTTTGTATAGGAATATACTCTGCTCATGTTTGCCTTATTACATCCCCCTTGGTTTTTGACAAGTCCCAAAGTCTTCTCTTCTACTTAATTTCATTATTTGTTTTGTCAAAAACATTATGACTTGTTTTGATGCCCGTGCTTGTTGCCTGTTTGCCCATTTACTCGATGAATTGTGCAATATTGCTGAATTTGTGAAAGAAAGGAGAAAACATCATGGCCTGGCTTTTATTAACATGTAACAGACATGCTTTTATCTGATCAACCTTAAGTAGAATAAAATCTTCTGTTATAGTTCATACAGTGCCATTGAAATTGGTCTAAAATGGAGGCTAGATAGTAATGTCAAGCCAGGTAAAACATGTTCAGACACACAAACCCACCACTACTTTAATTAATTAAAGGCAAATTGTGTATTGATTCACATAATTTCTAGAAATGGAAGGAAACCCTTCTGTTTAACACTCGGGCATGCTTTGTTTAGCTAGATTTGGTCCAAATTTCCACCATTTCCATTCATGTTGTAAGCATAGATTAATTAATATAAAGAAGAACCACCCATGCTGAAGATTTATAATTTAGTACAGACATACCACGTGGATTGATTCCCAACAGCCTGTTTAAGCTTCTAAAAGGATTCCCCCAGTTAATAAAACAGAGACAAAAGAAAGAAATTTCAAGTTGTAA